>JASAMV010008140.1:0-13693 GCA_030248065.1 Rhynchonema sp. JSB1_4 | reverse complement strand
CCAACCCTGGTGCCAGGTCCCGAACGAATCGCTACACGATTGACTGTAGTGCGATGTTCATGAAAAGAGCGCATTATCAAACTTGGTAATCGGATCCAATCGGGATGGTTGGTCTCGATTTATCGAATCGACTTTTTTGAATACATACCTTAGTGAGTCATTTAATGGTTCATTTTACAAACATGATGAATACTTAACCGATTCCTTCTGAATTTAAAAATCATTGATTCAGAGTGTCATGGGTCCAGCGCACATTCAATGAATTTATCTGATTGATTGCCATGAGTTGAATATATTGTCTTCATGTGTGTTTCTTGGAATATCATTGTGCAGTGTTTGCAGTATTTGTCATAATTATTATGTGGTATGTATGTGTGCACCCTGCATATATGAGTGATTGTGATCCAGGTAATTCCACCTATGTGGATAAATGATCTGTTTGTCGTTATGAATGGTCAATGTGCACAAGATGTGTACAGCATTATGATGTGTTATGCTAGACAGATGAGTTTATAGTTGTTCATGAATGATCTTTGTCTGTGTAGGATTTCATCAGCATTCTTTAGATAAATATGTGAGAGCATATATCCAGAATGGTTTTTAAAGAATATATAAAAAGATGCTATATTTACATCTGTTTTCTTGTAGATGTGAATAGCTACAAATTGAGTCACATTACTGATAGGAATTGCTGAGGATCAATACCAACAGCAGAGATGTCAGTGCAGATACACTGTCTGTTACTGACATAAGACCAAATATCAGCTCTGCAGCCATTTTTGTTGGATGTTCCATTGAGGTGTTGAATAAACATAAGTGTGTTTAGTTGTTTATATTAACAGAAGACATTGAGTCACATACTTCTGTGTGAGGGTTAATTGCCATCAGAGACAGGCAGGTAGATATATTGAAATATTGCAATATTCTTTATTTTTTTCTGTCCACCATTGTGTGCAGCTGACACTGTAGATTATTGTTGTGAGGTTTAAAAGAAGGTAACAGTTGCCCAAATATGTATGTGGATGCATGAGAAGTTTCATATTGTGCTGTGTTGTTTTAATAAAAATTTGGCTGCAAGATGTGTGTTCAGGTTTATGTGTTCGTATTACACAGCTCAGAGCACATCTATGTTTATTTTATGTTATGAAACATCAGCAAACTGCTGACAAAGTGCCATTGTTTTCTCTATGCCAGTTGATTACAATGCATTGTTGTGTGTGTCTGAGCGTCCATTATGGCTCTTTTTGAGCTGAAAAACATTTAACCAATTGGAATTAATATATGTTTGACGTAACAACGATTAAAAACACATATAACCGCTGATTTTGGCTTTAGAACCATACTTTCTGTACAAAAAGTCATGGTCTGGAACCGTTCATACTAAAAGTTACGAACTCGGCGATAGCACCACCGTGTTTCTCGAGTGCGAAAACCACATAAACAACTTTAATAGTTCTGGTAACCCAACTTTTCGGCGAAATTTTACTTCGGGAAGCACACTTTACATACAAAAAGTCGTGGTCATGGTCTGGAACCGGTCTCAGTCGTGGAGTTACGAAGTCAGCGATAGCACCATCGTGTTTCTCGTGTGCGAAAACCCTATATGCGATATTAACATTTCTGGTGTTCAGTAACGTCTGGGCCCTGACTAGTTTTTTGTGGAAAAAAAAAAGGGAAAGAACGTTTTTACAAAAATTTCAACTGTATCTTGCCCGCGATCGCGCGAGTGGGCACGCAGCGGAATGAAATTTTGTGTGGACCTAGAAGTCCACGCCGTACAAGTTGTGTGCAAGTTTGGGCTTCTCAAGTTAAGTCTTGTGAAAATGGCGTGAGTTTAAATTTTTCAACTCACGCAATATAAGGAATCAACCATATGTCGCTTAGCATTACCATGCTAGCTCCGATACATACATTAGCACAACGATTAGTGATTTAGAGAAACCGTCAATTGCCAAACTTTTACACAAGCCAAACTTGCACACAAGTACGGCGTGGACTTCTAGGTCCACACAAAATTTCATTCCGCTGCGTGCCCACTCGCGCGATCGCGGGCAAGATACAGTTGAAATTTTTGTAAAAACGTTCTTTCCCTTTTTTTTTTCCACAAAAAACTAGTCAGGGCCCAGACGTTACTGAACACCAGAAATGTTAATATCGCATATAGGGTTTTCGCACACGAGAAACACGATGGTGCTATCGCTGACTTCGTAACTCCACGACTGAGACCGTGTCCATACCATGACCACGACTTTTTGTATGTAAAGTGTGCTTCCCGAAGTAAAATTTCGCCGAAAAGTTGGGTTACCAGAACTATTAAAGTTGTTTATGTGGTTTTCGCACTCGAGAAACACGGTGGTGCTATCGCCGAGTTCGTAACTTTTAGTATGAACGGTTCCAGACCATGACTTTTTGTACAGAAAGTATGGTTCTAAAGCCAAAATCAGCGGTTATATGTGTTTTTAATCGTTGTTACGTCAAACATATATTAATTCCAATTGGTTAAATGTTTTTCAGCTCAAAAAGAGCCATAATGGACGCTCAGACACACACAACAATGCATTAGTGCACGCTACGCAGTTGCCTGATTGATAAAGCGCACAATGTATTACCCACAACACACAGCCAGCCAGCCAGCACACACACACAGGCAGGCAGCCAGCACACACACACACAGGCAGCCAGCACAACAGGCAATGCAGCAATGCACGCGTAGTTACATATGTAGTAAAGCTTGTGAAGGAGATTGGCGAAGCGATGTCCGAGCGGTATAACGCGCAGCACTGAAGATGAAAGGCCGCGGGTTCAAACATTCACGCGCGCAGCTAACTTTGTTTTATCTTACTAACTTTTAATGAATTCTGGGTAACATTTTTCAGTTTTTTTCGTGTTTTTATTTGAGATTAATTATTAAGCACAGGTGCGGTTCGCAGTTTATGCGCTGTGATGTCATTCATGATAAAATACCCACAAGATATCAACTTGTTAATTAAAATTGCTGTTGCTCTCTAACATTCGAAGCTTTTTCCGCATGTATAATTTGACTTTCGTGGGAAAGTTAAATAGTAGTTTTTACGTAACATTGAATCCAAGATCAGATGCAGCGGCCAACACCAAAGCAATCTGGAGACTGATGTTTGACACTTATTTCGTTGCTGAAGCTGAAGGGACAGGTTGCATGGAAGTTCATTGCACAGCTTTGCTTGGTACTAAACCAACAAGTGCCATTCTCTGAGACGATGCGCAATCAGTGCGCTATAAATGATGGTACCTAGGGTGTCAAATACATACCTGGCGGTAAATTAAAAAAAATAAATAACTTGACAAGTTACCATGTTCCTCAAAAGCATGGACATGCGCGTGGGGCACTGCGTTGGTTTTGTTTCAGTGGTGGGTGAAGACGCAGACACAAGCGTGTCTCCATTGTTAGAACCCCATAGTGAAATCGAAACACAAAATTGGCCTTATGTCACGATAACCACCGACTCATATATCCTGCCAAAAAGTACAGCATCCTTAAACTAACCCCCACACCTCATTGCGCTCATGTGCGTTGATTACTTGAGAAAAGTCTGATGGTCGACATTTTCTTAGTTAGAACCATTGCTTGCCGGAACTGAAAACTTTCTGTGGCTGATTTATCCCGGGTTCTCTGTTTGGCGCTTGCGCGATATAAAAGAACGACACAAGAAAGAAAAATGCCCCAAGGGGCATAAAAGAAATATGGTTCCCTGGCTGACTGGCATAAAAGAACGATACTAGCTTGCACCACTTTGCTGATGTTTCATTAGGCACTGGAATAAACGTAAGTGTGTTCTGAGCTGTTTGATACCGAAACAGTAGACATTGAACCATATTCCCGGCGCGAACTCTTTTGAATCAACACCCAGCCGATATCGAAACTTTCGTGCAAACCCACATATTTAGGCAACTGTTTCTTCTTTTCAACCTCACGACGGTAACTGTGCAGTCTTCGGCTGCGCACGATGGTTCAACAAGGAGAGAAATAAAGAGAATATTGCAATCTTTCAATATCTCCGTGCCCTGTGTCTCTGGTGGCAAGACAGCACGCGCCGGGAATATGGTTCAATGTCTACTGTTTCGGTATCAAACAGCTCAGAACACACTTACGTTTATTCCAGTGCCTAATGAAACATCAGCAAAGTGGTGCAAGCTAGTATCGTTCTTTTATGCCAGTCAGCCAGGGAACCATATTTCTTTTATGCCCCTTGGGGCATTTTTCTTTCTTGTACATAAACCGAAAGCTTTTTCGCGAACGGCGCGGTGTCAATTCTTCACAAAAAAAACAAGAAAAGAAAACGTTCTCCGTCATTTTTTCAGCCGTGCTCTCGCAGGATTTCTGCATGTCGGGATGGCGCTGGTTTGAGGTCTCAATGCGCCGCAACGTTACGCCAGCCCCAGGTAAGATAGCACAGCATGAGGGACTAGTACTATGAGTACTGGTGTGATAAGGCGTAGAGTGTTGATGAGTGGGCGGGGTGAATTATTGACACCAGAAAATTACGCTCCGTGATTTGCGAAAGTTTGCTCGCAAAATGTTGAATTCAACAACAACAATTTGGTCAACGGAATTTACAGTTGTCTAAAAAATTAAGCCAGACCGGCAGGAATCCACCATCCTGGACAGAAAACTCACCCACCATCGACTGCCGGCGGTTGACGGCAGGCCGTCATATTTTCCCTGCTGATAATTCTCGCTCGAAATAGACGCCTACCACCCAGTTCATATATGAATCGGCCAATTTACGCCAGCCCAGTGTTGCACTTCGTTCGGAATCGGCTCGTTGTTTTGTAGTCAACACGCAAATCGTCAGAGCAGCCATACCAAAGTATACATGGTGTACCATAGCGCGTTCCCAGCATGACAGTTGGACTACGTTGATCACGTGTCGATGATGTGCGTTTACCACCTGCATATGCCCTGAAATGTGCCTTGCAATTTCAGGGGATTTTGACAACTGGCATTGGGTGATGCCGTCCGGGGAACAGGAGCCGATTTCGTCGTCATTTTTGTCGACCGTTGGATTTGTCTGGCCGGATCCGGCCGAGCCGCGCGCGTTGTTCAACAACTACGATCAACCAGGCAAATTCGGCGATCGCAACGACGCGTTTGCGGACTACCCGGCGCTGTGTCAAGTTGGTGTTGCTCTATCTACATGATGATGACGAAACTTTATTCAGAGCTAAAAAAGCGATGTTTCAAGGTGCGGGCCGGCGAGAAACAGTTTGACTCGTTGGCGAATCAGGAAGGCACAGCGATGCAGATCGGGTCGGACCTGCCGCAGACGATCCGATTGAGATGTGGCCATTTGTGTTCAATCTCATTCCATTGTGTCGCGTTCACGCATCTCAACCAGCAACAGGTTTGGATGCACTGCCGCGCCCGATTTCCATAGCTCTTGGCCAAAAAGGGAGGGGCAAAAATACAAAGAGTCATTTTTGTGTGGATATTTATTTAGAATTTAGCCATTTTGAGCCACGGTAGCACAGAAAAGGCGGCCATGTGGCTTTCTTGGATCCGCCATTTGGTTGGACGCTGCACTATACCTACAGTATAATGTGCCCCTTCATACTCATTTGTGCCCAAAAATATTGCTCTTGTTCCCATGATCCGGTGTGTAGGTCAGGGTTGGGCAAAAAACGTTTTTTTTAAAAAATCGTTTTTTTAAAAAAAAGGTTTTTGTTTAAAACGCCCAGATGACCAAAATATGCCCCCAAAAAAATTGGAAAACGCTCATGTTGGGAAGAAAACGTGGTTAAATGAAGTAATTCTATGTGTTCTGAGGCAAAATAAACGGGTTTCAACCCTTTTCTAGCGAGTTGCTAAGTTCCCATATCAGACCCGCATCATGGGACCAACTTTGGCCGGGGTCATCACTGAAAGTCAAACTCCGTATATCGACGTATCTCGACAAAGTAAAATTTGGTCGAAAATTTTTTTGAAAAAAATGGGACAAAAAATTGATTTTCCTTGGTAATCAGGGAAAATCAAGGAAACTCAGGATTTAAAAAAAAACGAAAAACGACCCAGGCGTTTTTTAAAAAAAAACGTCGTTTTTTTAAGAAAAAACGCCGTCGTTTTTTTGCCCAACCCTGGTGTAGGTACTTAAAGATACATCCCCATACCTACCCTGACGTCAAATGGTCTTGCGTTCTAGTTTTCACTCTAACGTCATTACCTGAGGAGGCCTAATTCAAAAAAAGTTGTTGTTTTCGGGGCCCTGTTTGTGGTAAAAATTGTTCAACGATAATTGTTTTCACATACATATATGACGTCAACTGACAATATACCTGGTGGTGCATGTATGTTATGATTGCCTTTCTTTGTAAGTGACAAAAAATGGCCGGGCACGATCGTGTCGCTACATATACAAGGGGTAGACTCTTTGTAGTCAATCATCACGTACATCTAACTTTGCATGTTTATAAAGGTGTGTCGCTTGCACATGGCCACCGACCAAGACCCACGTCAAACACTGGTCGTAAATGCGGATGCTACGTTCTACATCATGCGATGAACAACAAAACCCAATTTATGAAAAATACAGAAATCGGGTGGATTTTTTGCCGCTGTTATGGGATCCCTTCATTTTTTTGGTTTGCTGGACAAAATTTACTCTTCCTGGAACATGAAATGTATCGGCATGCAAAATGTACTATATCCAGTGGGTATTTAAGAAAAGTTTTTTTTGGTAATCCATTTCAGAAAGTCAAAAACGTTTTTCAATGGGAAAACCTTTGAAGTTTTTATCACTGTTTTATTCCGTCATGGTATCACACACAAGAGCAGCATTAATGGTGGAGTCACACTTGTCCATTTTGGGTTTGTAGACAATGCGGACAAATTTTTGTCTGAATCTTATCTTGCCAAATGGACAAGTGTAACTCCAGCATAATGCGATGCAAAACGTGGTAGCACGCAGAGAGCAAGATGAACACAAACATATTTTCTTTGTACAAATTTGATCTTTGTCAACACGACAAATACATACTTGTAAGAATATGCATATAATATTTTAAGGGGCAGTATGAGCAGACAGTATATTGCAATAATGCGTGCCATTATTTCAGAATTTGCATTTATCACGTGCGAGCCGACTATATCAATTCATTCGCATTATCAATATATGTATGTAATTGTATTAAAATATTCAGCAAACATAACAATCGTTCGGAACTTCAGTTGTCGTATTTTTTTGTACCAAACTATTGTCTCACGCTGAGAGTTCCCTGTTTGCTGGCGTGAAAGCTGAACAGAAATACGCTATTGTGCGCGCCACAATTAAAATCAGGGTTGGGCAAAAAAAGGAAGGCGTATTTATTTAAAAGTCTTGCAAAAAAACGTCCGCTTTTATTTAAATCCTGAATTTTATTGATTTTTCCTGATTTTTTTCAAGCAAACAAGCTGATTTTTTAAGAAAAAACATTTTTTGTCCAATATTTGTCAAAAATTTTTCAACTAGTTTTTACTTTGTCGAGTACGTTGATACGTTAATTTTCGTGGTCGACCCTCTGCCAAATTTGGTCAAATGGCGTGGACCAAATCGGAATGTTTGGAACTTGCCAAGGGTTGAAACATGTTTGTTTTGTCTTAGAATACACAGAATTATAGCCATCATTTCCTCCTAAAACGCACCTTTTCAAACTTTTTGGGGCATCTTTTTGGGGCGGTTTGGAAAAAAGTTGTTGTTTTAAAAAATGTTTTTTTTTGTAAAAAGAAGCATTCTTGAAAAGTTTTTTGCCCAATCCTGATTATAACACATTGCCAGTAAGAATCTCCCGCCGGTGTGACCATGAGGTTAAAATTAAAAATCAGTCATTTTCCAGTTACAAACCTGACAGGCCTCCAGCCTCGCATTTTCAGAACGCAAAAGGTCGATTTTTAATTTTTTGAGATCGCACACGCTCGATTCTAACTGGCAATGCGTGTGTTTAGAAAGAAAGAAGTACGAATCATTTAAATTTGTTTTTCAGCACCTTGCGTTTCTTTAAGTAGCATGTTGAAATTTTGAACAGAAATATTCTCCGCTAATCTACACATTAAACAACTAAATCCAGTCAAAAATTTTAAAAAACAAACAATTTATAACAAATGACTAAAGAATCTCTGTATCCTGGCGGTCATTTCCAATTCATCAGGGCAATTCTCCACGTTTCGTCCACCCGCGTAGTATTCTTGCCAGACCACAACCTTTAATAAATAGAGTAAATATTTAAAATTTAGATAAAAGTTAAAAGTAAAAATTTGGAAACGATTTGTTTAACAAGCATACCTGACCATCAATGACCAGTTTATCAACACAGCCAGCAAAGTTGACAGAATGCTCACCGCCTGTCATACTATCAAGGTTTGGCACACCACCTGAGGGGGCGGGGTTAAAAATATAATTTTTTATTTTAAATAACAACTTTTAAAAGCATTTATACCGAGGTAAATATTTCCGGCGGTATTGAGCATGGCCAATATGCCACTTGACTGCCCGTAGATGGTCGCTTGATCGTCGATCTGCATCCTGCCTTCTCTGCCCTTGCTGAAACAGGGACCGTTTAGGCGAATTTGCGAAATTCCAAAGACAAACTTGCTGAAGATTATTAAGATTCTATTTTCTAACCGTTTTAGCATAACATGATGCCATTTGCCGTCATTTAACGGTGGCCCAACACTACTCATTTCCGCAGGCCCACCGCCCAGCTCATACCTGAAACGGAATTATTATCAAGTTTATACTTTAAATAACTCAGGCAACAGAATTAAAAATGACATATTCACTTACTTAAATATAATTTGTCCATCCTTTAGATAAACAGATAAATAGTCTTCGTCGAGTCCACTGGTTTGCGGCTTTTGACCGTGCCAGAGCATTAAGCCGTACGCGATCGTGGTCTTAAATATGCAATAACAAGTTAATATTGTCAAAAATATTTGTCCAAATATAGGCAAACAGCTTTAAAACATGACAACCCGACCTTAAATTCGAATTCAATAATTTCGTCGGTTTCCGAGCTCATGTGCGGCAAGAGTATCCGATGAAGTTCCAGCCAGGAATTCTCGCGGAATCGAATCGGCCCCGATTTGGTTACAGCTGAGTGAAAATAATAAGAATTAGTAATTTTTTTAATCCGACATGAAAAGTGTCGCATTATTGTATATGTACCCTTTTCGCACGTGTCGCCGTACCACGGGAAATGACAGTCGCACGCGAACTCGGTGACATTCACGACACGACAGCTGCCATCGCGACAGGGATTGTCGACACACGGGTTGGACGACACGGGCACACAGTCGGGCGCGTCTGGAATGGATGTGGGTTACGGTATGTTGGTGTACGGTATGAGACGAGACTAATTACAGGACGTTTCGTGACAACGGCAGGATGTTTTCCCAATGGCCCGGTATCGTGTACTCTGTTTGGAACGGATGTGGGATACGGTAGCGACAGGTATGTACAACTATGAAGTATGTATGGTCGGGGTGCGATCGCGACCAAGACCGCGGCAGTGTGTTTCTCCCTCTCATGTAACTTTGAATGCCATCGCGCGTTTGGAATGGTTGTCGGTTACGGTAGGCGCATCATGCGGTGGACTACCAAGCATACATGGCATTGGGGCGAGAGTGTTGGTGGCGCTCGTTGTATCCTCTTGTGGTGCGTCCTATGTCCAGTTGTGACGCGCAATTCACCCATACTTGCTGTGACGCACCACAAGTGGCTACCACCGTGCCACCAACACCCTGGCCCCAACGCAACCAAGTGACACGACGATATGCGAACACATCAACTTCAGTAATCGAGGGTATCGTGAAAAAAACTACTAAGCGACAAAATATGTTTTTTTTCGAGAAAAACGCGTTTGAAGTTTGATTCTCTAAACTTTTAACACGTGTTTTGGCGCTGGACCATTTTTTCAAAAGTTCATAACTCGATTCACAGACCGTTTCCGGGTCTGATTTTTGGTTTTTGGACAGAAGGGGTTACGAGCTAAAGTACGTCGGCGTTAGTGGCGCTTAGTCATCTCATGTCGCTTAACCGCTTTTTTCACGATACCCTCGTAATATCCCCTTGTTTTTGGAAAGCGTATTGTTCAGAGTAGAGCTAACACACGAAATGGCTGCGGATTACTGTACCTACCGTACACCCCTGAGTTCCAACCTGTGTCACAGACACATTCATATTTGTCATCGTCAATCACTCTGCATCGTTGTGTGTGATGACACGGACTGGGACTGCATGGTGTGTGGCCGCATTCGCTGATTTCACCAGATGATGCCGCATCAGACACCATCTCCACGTCACGGTTGTTGACGATCAACTGCAAACAAACGCGTGGGGTTTTTGATGATGTTTCACTTAATAGTGGCATAATTTAACATCAAAAGAATGGTCTCTACTGTCTCTGACACATTTTAAAGGGGAAATTGCACATTCCTAATCGCCCTTCAAGTTTTACAAGCGTTTAGACAGCAATGTGGGCATCACAAAAGTCAAATCACTTGGATTAAGGGCGAACTTAGGTTAAATCCGGAATCCGGAAACCGGAAATAATTTGCATGCAAAAATACAAAACATTTCCAGACTGCGGAAATATTTCCGGAAAACGCAAAACTGACATGCAAAAATAATACGTTTTCCGGAAATATTTCCGGATTCCGGTTTCCGGATTTAACCTAAGGCCGCCCAAAGCAAGCATGAGATATACGGTTTCCCGCTTTAAGCACTGTGCTATTTGTGATTCTCACAAAACATTTTCTTCTGAAATAATCCAGCAGAGCACCCACGTTGCTGCGGGTGTGAAACATTTTACTGACTGCACTCTTTGTTTGTGATCGCGCAGCGGAACGTCACAACCCCGTCACTTTCCTGCTTCGCGATTCAGAAAAAAAATTTGACCAGTTCTTATAAAGTCATTGTGGGATCAACTGAATATTACGACAGAGTGGTTACTTCATGAAACTCACCGGATCCTGTATGCATCCGGCAAACGACTTTGTGCTGCCAAGTCCAGCCGGCATCTTGACGCCTGGCCAGACCCCTCCCACCATCAGGGGTGTGTGCACCACTAGATCGTGACGCTGGCTTGGGCCTGAAAATGTGCTCAAAATGAACACTGCGGTGCTAACTGCGTTGTTTCGTTTGCTAAAGCATGGTATTGTGAAACATCAGCTTGCCAGCCACCTCGCAATATCCTCTCCTGACTCGTGTCGCCATTTACGGTCAACGATATGGTCGAGTCAGTTTTCGTCACTTGAATGTCATTCCAAGTGTCCGTGTCGACGGTCCGGGCGCTGACAACGCGTTGCTGACCTGGACAATTTAAATTGAATTGTACAAAATGACAAATTTTCCGGACATCACGACATGCATTTTCAATATTATTACATATTGAACACATCACTGTAACGAATTGTAGGTATGTGGATTAGCCCATCGCTTACACTTCTTTTGGGGTTAGGCTTACGCTTAGGAAAAAGCCAGGAAGCGATGTGGGGAGGCCGAATATTCTGTAACTAAAGTTTAATCTGTTCCAGAACAGTATGCTGACGGCACAACGCTCTTGAAGAAAGTTTATGTTCGGCAGAATGTTCTGGAAGACTAATGACGACCTATGGTCCGCGAAAATGGAGGTCTTCTTGGCTGGGCATAGTTAGAACTTTGGTGGTCGGACCTGTCTTGCTCTGAGCATAAATGTAGAAAATACTTCATATTTTAGCTTGCCCATGTCGGGACATAACTGCCATTTTGTTTCGAATAATTAAAAATTTAAAACAAAATTCAATTTACCTGCACCGTCATCGAACATGAACACATATCGGCCATTCTCAATCCTCAACGTCATGTAGTCTCCCTCGTCGTTCGCACTCTCTCCCGCGTACAACACTGTAGCGTCTTCGGTGCTTTCCGGTTTGATGCGCATTTTGAACTGATAAAAATTGCAAAAATTGGTTTGCTACTGCGCACATGGGCAATTGCACAAAGCCAGTTTGGGCAAGACCGCTTTGAGCAAAAGAAAAAAGAGCAGAGCTCCTCTCAATGGTTCCAGCTTTGCTATCAGGGTTTGGTTTTAGCTAGGCTGAGCCTTAGACTTATAGTTTTGTGTTTGGTGCTTGACCACAGAAAATATGCAATTATAAGGAGATTGCACTGTATCACAGAAGGGCGGTGCACCAAAAATGAACAATTTCCAGTGAACGTACTGTTGATTTGGTGAGAATGCTGGACTCCAGAGGCACGGCCACAAACGAATTCTTGCCGTCGAAACGCGGAATACCCGAGAGTGGTTTGTCTTGTGCACAACGCGGCCCTGATTGTTGTGGGTGATGTTTCACTTGTTGGTTGGTAGATGCTTAAATTAAAATCATAAATTTTCCCGCCCCCTATCTCACCGGTTCTGTGCATGGGACAGAGACAATAGGGCGGATCCTGCGTGCCCTCAATACATGAGCCCTCGACGCACTGGTGGCCTGAGAAATACAAGAAAAATTATTTTTTGACCTCATTTTTTTTCATAAAATTTTATTCAAAAATATGACCAGAATGTCTGCATTTCAGTCCGGGCCGTTCACATTGTGCGCCCTGATATCCATGTTTGCACAAGCATTTGTACCCGCGATAAGTGTGTGCTGCCACGCAACTGCCGTCGTTTTGACTAAAAATAATCATATTTCAACTTTTCGCATATCAGAAATTATGCCAGAATTCTAATATTCATAAAACCCTGAATTACCAAGGCGACGGATGACAGGTGTTGCCGCTGAACACTCGTTGACTGTGGATTGCCTGCAAGCCCAAGTCCATCGTGACGTCATTGACACTGTAGCGCGCAATCATGCCTGAACATCAGGGTCATTTTTTGAATTTATTGTTCCTGATCATCTTAATAGTGATCGGTGATCATCAACCGAGTAGGACAAAGGGCCACGGTGGTATTATAGCACAGGGGCCACCAAAATGTTTCGCGGACGGTTTAAGATTTGAGCGAAAAGTACGCTGAATCAGTTTTCCGCACCGCAACGCTTCCAAACCGTAAAGAACATACTTTACAAGAAGAAAAATGCCTGCTGTCGCGCGGCAAGAATCAGGATATGGTTCTCGGTATCATGCTGGTCGCATATAAAACACCTATACAAGATTGTTTACTCCCCAAAGTAAAAAGATATCAGTGGTTACGCACAGGAGCAAAAGGCGACTAAAAACATCACCGAAACAGAAGAAAAGATTATTTGCCAAAAAATGAGCAGGATTTAGAAAGAGGCATTGCATTCCTTTCGAAAAGTGAATTAAAAAGCGATACGCCATCAAGGAACCATATTGCGGCCAATAGCGCAATGAGGCGACGACGGCAAGCTGTCACAGGTTCGATTCGTACTAGTAACGGCATAAAGAGTGGGTAAAACGATTATGCGTTGGCCGCAATATGGTTCCTTGATGGCGTATCGCTTTTTAATTCACTTTTCGAAAGGAATGCAATGCCTCTTTCTAAATCCTGCTCATTTTTTGGCAAATAATCTTTTCTTCTGTTTCGGTGATGTTTTTAGTCGCCTTTTGCTCCTGTGCGTAACCACTGATATCTTTTTACTTTGGGGAGTAAACAATCTTGTATAGGTGTTTTATATGCGACCAGCATGATACCGAGAACCATATCCTGATTCTTGCCGCGCGACAGCAGGCATTTTTCTTCT
>JASAMV010008138.1:0-88078 GCA_030248065.1 Rhynchonema sp. JSB1_4 | reverse complement strand
TGTACATGAATGCCAACTTCTGAGAAAAAAAATTGCTGGTTGATTTCTACACCTTTTTATTTTTCGGGATTTTTGCTTTGTATTTTTTCTTCATTTTCTGTTTCGGAATTTTTTTTCTCGGGGATTTTTTTTCGGGATTTTCGACGGCGACCCGTGTCAGTGTAATGGGGTCACACCATACATGGGCAGACTTGAAGAATACACCTACGGCTTGTCCTCGTAGGCTTGTGAATAAATTTCATCGCAGCATCGTTATTGCGGCGGCAATGCCCGCTGTACGCTGGCGCTGTTGCCGAACCACGACAATCAAATAGTGTTGATGGAAATGGACAATCGCCTGCACATAGACCATTTGGAGTCGTTATTGGAAACGGCCAGCAGTGCGTGTTGACAAATGCACGATCGCGCGCGCTTGAAACCGGCACCTACAGACGCACTTGGCGCAGACAGCGCTGAAATTGGGTGCAACTGCCACTGGGGCACCGCAGGGCCAGTTTGTCAATGGACTAAGTAACTAACGAATAAGTGATTTGTGAAATGGTGGCTGGTATTTTCGAAAACGGTGTAAACAAGGGTTGGGAAGGCAATGGTCGGTGTAAAGGTCGTTTTAAACGTGAAAAAATTCTATTGCTATTATTAACGTGGAATGTTTTGAATTTACACCGAGCTTGCACCGACCGGGCTTTTCGACCGAAGATTTGTACCGACTTTGCACCCAACTCTAGCTTCCACCGTTTCGAAAATTCCACCCAGTCTGAAGTTGCCGCAGCCTGATTGGTGTGAAAGTTGGGTGTGATTTTTCTGGCGATTTTCACGTTTCTGCAGGCACCCGCAAACATAACGCCAGACTTTTTATGCCCATCCAGTACTGTACGTATAGTGCTGCTCATGCTGAAATTGATTTTGCCAGTCTTGAGATTCTATCCATCTAGTTGGTGAAATTATATTCTGCTATTGGATTTTTTGGAAGTTTCAAGTTCGTGTTTCCTTCGCAAACGCTTGAAAGTTTTTTGTTTACTGTTTTTTTTCGGTGAGTCACTGCCAACTGAAAATAAAGATTTAGTCGATCAATTTTTTGGTTATGAACAGAAATGCAAGCTGGATTGCTGCATGTACAACTATTCGGTGCGCTCGAACACATTATTGGACAATAATCTTTTGTCCACCCGTTCCAGTGATGCAACAGCCACGGGCACCTTGGTCGGGTGTCCCAAATGTGTTGCTTTGTGTATGTAGTCACGTTTGTGACAAAATTATCAGCTGGCACCCTGTTGTTCAATCTGTCGTCTGGTTGCGTCAAACTTGAAATCAGTGGCCCGTTCAGTGTAGTTCCTGGGGGGAGGGGGTCCCCCCTAAGGTACACTAACCGCCTCGCCAGGTACACTATCCGCCCCAACTTTTGCCTAAAATAGGCATTTTTAAGTTTAAAATGGGCACTTGTTGCGCCTAAAGTGGGTGATTTTTAGGTCAATCTTGTCAAAAGTCGCCAAAATACCCTTTTTATGGAGAATTTTTTCCAAAAAAGGGGCAGAAACAGGTCAACATTTTAGACCTCAAAAAATGACTTGTTCCTTGTTCCTGAATTTGGGTCTTCCGCCCCTCTTCCCCCTGGGAGGTACACAAAATCGCAGCTCCGAAAAAATGGGTAGCTACACTAACCGCCTCGCTGGACCAGGAACTACACTTGGCCCGTTCAATTGGTGCATTGCTGTTGGGATTGTAACACAACCTGTTAGGACTGGAACTAATTTTTATTAGACCCAATTAGAACGAGTGGTTCGGCCAATCGACTCATGAACTCGATGCCCATGTCTGTTCTGATGTTTCTGTTAAACGAGTCAAAATATAAAAAAATCAACATTGCATGCTCCGTAAAACGTATGTACATATATACTGTACGTACTTATGGTATATGACCTGCGTAAAAATTGCGGTGATGGAATTGTTTTACGATTCGCGTTCGCAAACTGGGTGCAGTTTAAGTTTATTCTCCTTTCGCTCAGGACTCAAACACCAATGCAACAGGTATGTAAGTCAGTGTGTTAAATGTATGTACGTTAGCGTATGAAATGTTCACTAACTGTGTCCTTGATCAAGGCAATTGTAATTGGTCGTAAAGTAGAATCACTAAATTGTGCTTAAATTAGGGCATTATTTTCAGGGTTTGGGCCAGTGGTGCTGTTGAAGGACCAAGCTTCTGTTACAGATGGGAAATCAACAACAGTATTATCCTGTCCAGGGTGCTGAGTTTCTTGTGTCAATTGTCCAGCCATGCTCTAAATGAGTTTAGTGACTTGATCATCAAATGTCTTAGTTAGCTCGTAAAGTGTCTTGTTCTATGTTTGGTCCAGTCGCCGCACTTTCAGTTGGTGTATTCCTACGGCGCGTGTGTCGTCATGCAACGTACGCCCTGAGACAATCGCTTACAACATTTTGAGATGCGGGTAGATATTCCGGGCCAAAATCGCCATGTGATCGAATCAATATTTGCCATCCACCTATGCGATATTGTTTTTGCTGTGGTTTTTAATTGTCCACTTGAGAGAGCTTGCATCAGTTCGCACAATAAGGTTGTCCGGTTTCCTAACAAGGCTTTCCTGTTCGACAGTGGAGTGGGCCTTTTCGGCAGCTTTTAATCCGCGACAACACTAAAAAGCAGTTGGTCTATATTTTTATTTTATCATATTGATATACTACACACAAAACCATTTTTCGACGCGCCGTGTTTATCTCCATTTGCATGGTTCCATCATCATTTCAAGGTGGCTCTAGGTCAAATATTGTTTGTACATAATCAGAATCCAAGCGCATGTATCTCATGTTCGTCCACCAGGAAAGTTTCCAGTGGGGCGTCAACGTCCGCGCGTTACGGTATGTACGTGTAACGTCGCAAATAAGCGGGGTGTTTTGTTTCCAGTGAAGAGAGACGTCATGTGACCAGGATTCGTTGTTCGCAAAAAACTTGTTTCCTAAAATTCGTTTCTAAACGTTTTTTTTTAAAAAATGATTTTTTTCAAAAACGTCCTGAAACATATGCTCCAAAAAGTGTGAAACGGTGCGTTTTAGGAAGAAATAAAGGTTAAACAGAACGATTCTGTGTCTTATAAGGCAAAATAAACGTGTTTCAACCCTTATCCAGCGAATTGTAAGCATTCTGATTTGATCCACATCATCTGACCAGATATGGCAGGGGATCGACCATGAAAATCAAACCCGTAGATTGACGCATCTCGACAAAGTAAAAATTGGTCGAAAATTTAATCCGCCGTCACACGTGGGAAATGGAATTTTTTTACTTTAGGCCCGAAAATTGGTGTGGTGGTAGCCTGATACAGTGGTTAATAAAAAATTTTTTATTCGAGCCCCGTTTTAAGAAAAAATTTTTAATTAAAAAAACTTTTTTTCAGCCAAAATCTGCCCAACACGATAAAAAAATGAGCCCTCAAGTATAAAATATGGGTATTTTTGTTACATAATGTGTTCTAAGCGCATATAAAGGACAGGTGATGCGAAAACCATGCTATCCAATGGTCGGTAAGTATGTATCAATACCAACCATAGTCAGGTACGCACCCGTACCCTTCCCGGTGGTGCGGGTGTGATGGTATGGCTTTCATGTTTCAAACACGTCGAAGTGAAACATTTTTGGGTGAAATTCAGTTTAGGCTGGAAATGGTCGGTTTGCATCTGATTCGATACATAAAATAAATAAATAAATATACGCAGTTTTTTTGTACTCAAATGCTCGCTGTAGAAAATTTGCGTTCATTCGCTGGTGTTGCTTAGGACAGGCAGAACTAAAAATAATAATTGCAGGATTAGAGCCACAAAAAACACAACGCTGTCGAGAAAATGGCTGAAAAACGATATATGAAAGTCAATTTCAAAGACTATGGCTCGATTGAGCCAGACAAACGCACCCCCACTGACAGCTCTGGTACATCGACTGGACTCACCGACCTGGTAAGCAGTGTTTGTGTGCATCTTCAAGTCAGCGATTAGCCAAAAATCAACCCAATCAGTCATAACTGACCCCTGACCTGAGTATGTTTGAATCTGGGTTATCTTTGGTGGTAATTGTTTTTGCGTGAGTGAGCGGGTTGTTTTGTGATTCTTGTGTGAGTGTTTGTTTTGTGGTGTAAATGATACCTGTTCCTTCTGTAGGAATGCTGATATGAAGAGCTTGTGTTTACTGTACTTGTGCATCAACACCGATACCTTCCGTGTTTGTGTTGTACTTCAGACTTTATCAGTTCTTGAACCGCCTTTTATTTGAGTGTGGGGTTGTGCCATCTCTCACATGTGTGGTAGTCAGGGTCACGTTTTACTTCCCTTCATCATTTTATTGACATAGCTGTTTTATGACGGTTTTGCTGGTTGATTCCTTGTGCGAATATTGCAACGCTAATAAATAGTGATTACACAAAGGCATATCAAAATGGGCAAACTAAAATATTCACATGACAGTGGTCTGAGAAAGAACGATGATTGTCATGCATGATTAGTTTCGTTACTCTCTTGCACTTCTATTGTGTACGTTTGGTGTGTGATTATTTGAGATCGTTCTTTTCACATTGCCGATTGTTTGATTTTCAGATCTGTTTTTAGCTTATTTTTCTAAGGGGAGGAGAGTTGTAACGAGTTAGCTTTTCCTAGTAAGCGCATAGCAGCGCTCGCGTAGATCTTGGCAAGCAGTTTAGAAGTTAGTGTAAGTTCTCTCTCGTTGACCAAGGGTCATTTGTGCTTTTGCTTGATAAGAGTTCTTCTTGTGTTTCTGTACCTTTATGTTGGTGCTAACTGCATGTCTTTTTTCTCAGGTGCTTATACTACGGTACTAACCACTTGTGCTATTATCGGACCACAGCTATTGAACCTATTGTATTCATTACTGACTCTCTCAACTAACCGGCTGATCAATACATCATAACGGGAAGGACTTATTGTTGATCTTGTACACAACGCGGCAATCCAAAGAGCTACAGTACCTAACTCTCACATCGTAAACACGAACAATCAAGCAACAACCATTACACAATGTCAGACGTCAGTGTAGTTCCTGGTCCGGCGCGGCGGTTAGTGTGCCTGCCCCTTTTTTCCGTGAGGCGGTTAGTGTGCCTCCCTGGGGGGAAGGGGGAAGACCCACATTCAGGAAAAGTCACTTTTTGAGGTAGAAAATTTGACCGATTTTTGCCCCTTTTTGGAAAACATTCTCCATAAAAAGGGTGCCGACTTTTGACATCATTAACCTAAAAATCACCCATTTTAGGCCTAAAATGCACATTTTAGGCCTAAAAATGCCCATTTTTAGGCAAAAATTGAGGCGGTTAGTGTACTAGTGTGCCTTGGTCGCGGCGGTTAGTGTACCTTAGGGGGGACCTCCCTTCCCCCCAGGAACAGTTCCCCCAGGAACCACACTGCGCACAATGTGCATACCGTATTGTCGGAAATAGAACCCCCATTAATTGACCCCCCATTAATTGAACCTCCCTAAATGGCTCGAAATCAAAAATAGAACCCCCCATTAATTGACCCCCCATTAATAGAACCCCACCCCCAACCTTCACCGTACCACAGACTAGTGGTACGGTAAGGCTGTGTTGTTGTGTCAAACGTTGTTTAAGCTTGCGTACACAACAGGATACAGCTTTTTAAGCATAATTGCTGCTGTTAAAGTTGAAAAATACCGAAAACAAGCCATTTTTATGGGCATCAGTAACAACGATTTTTTTCGTCGGGGGGGGGCAAATGAAAAATATAACCCCCCAGCCCCCAATAATTGACCCTATACTTGCGTATTTTTCCGCAAAATATATTTTTGGAAAAAAAACCGTTTTTTTTCCGGAAAAAAACCGTTTTTTTTCCAAATATTTTTCCAATACTTAAGGATACCCATGGTCCAAAAACGCCTATTTTGGAGAAAATTTCGTCGGGAAATGGCCTGAAACAGGCTAAAAATGCACTTGGAAATTAAAAAGTGCTCATTTTGAACTGTTTTGTACCGATTTACATTGGTTTTGACAACATCCTCTCGCAACCTTTGAAAATATCTCGGAAATTTTTGGAAAAAAACCGTTTTTTTTTCTGTCTCACTAAGAGGCCCAGTGTTGGAGCCCCACTGCCCCACTGCCCCACCCCAAAAACCCTAAAAGCCCCACCCCTTTTGCCCCACTCCCTAAAAGCCCCACCCCTGCTGCCCCACCACTTGTGCCCCACCGCCCTAAAAGCCCCACCCTGGTGCCCCACCCCCTAAAAGCCCCACCATTGGTGCCCCACTGTGCCCCACTGTCGAGGTGCCCCACCATGGCCCACTATGCCTCACTGTCCAGGTGCCCCACATGCCCCACTGTCGAGGTGCCCCACCATGCCCCACTGTCGAGGTGCCCCACCATGCCCCACCGTGCCCCACTGTACCCCCCTGTCGATGTGCCCCACTGTGCCCCACCATACCCCACCGTGCCCCACCATGGCCACTGTGCCCCACCGTGCCCCACTGTCGAAGTGCCCCACCATGCCCCACTGTGGCATTTTGGGAAAACCTAGTCCAGTTTCAAAATTGACTTCCCTTTTCTCAGGCTTAGGCTTAGGCTTAGGCTTACTACTAGGCTTAGGCTTAGGCATTCTAATGTTGTGTATAATACCTTCTATTCGCAGGCGTTACGATTTTTGCGTGTTTGCACTAAATTCCACGATTTCAAACATAACATTAAATTAACTATCACCGCATTACGTCTTAAAAATGTCTGTGATAAGGACATATTAATGGTGCTTATTAAGCTGTTCGAACGCAATGCTATCCTGTTCACCAGATATAGACTCTATGATCGAAAAGATTTTGCTCACTGCATTAGCTCTGATTTTTTATAGATGTCCCACAGTCTGTTGCTTTGAATTTCGGTTCATTATGTTTATTTCCCCCTGCTTTGGTCCCTCTCTTTGTCCCTGTTTTAGTTTATTTTTTGAAAATTTTTTAGATATCAATCCAGCCTGCCAGTAATATTCACCAACAATTAATTTCCTTTGAAATCGATAATGCCTGGACATGTTCGGCAACGCGGCAATAAACGAAGACGCGATGACGATGGTCACTCTGGTTCATCTTCAAAATCTGACTCGGATTCCGATACCGTGAGTTTTTTATTTTTCGTTTTTATTTCTGTTTTGGATCGCATTCTGTGTTTTTTGCTCCGCCATTCACACATTTACGCATGTTTTTTATGTATTTTCCTGCTCTCATCGCGCTTGTTTTTATCTTCAGCCTCAGTTTTTGCCTTCTGTTTTTTAAAATTTTACCTTTTTTGCCCCAGTTAGTTGCAGGTAGAACAGCAGGATGTACTGAAGACCCGCCTGGGTGTACTTTTTTAAGTACAGGCCTAACTGCTGTTCTGAATCGGTGCTTGTCTACATTCATGGCCGAAACAAGACAGCCATTTATCTAGCTATTATTAATTTCTTCTTTCGTTAATTTAATTTCTAATTTTCCTAGTCTAGAAAATGGTTGTAAAAGCCGATTCTCTAGGAACTCGTTTTTTCTCTGCTTTTTATGGGGCTAGGTTGTTAGTTTATTTAGTATTTTACAAAAAAAGTTTTTATTTTTGCGCAATTTTTTAAATTTGCTCTTGCTCGCTTTTTTGCCTTCATTTATTTCTCTGTTTTTTCCTTTTCATTGCTGCCTTCATCAAGCTCTCACTTTTTATGGTGTCTTCTACTAATAGATAATATTAATCTGTCACAACTTTCCATTTTTATAATTAGGCCAAACCTTGAGCCAACCCGTGCCTTCTATCGCGAAATCGAAAATTCGCGTTTTGGTGAAAATGTGCTATATTCAGAAAATCGATTCCAAATGGACAGTGGGGCATGGTGGGTCACCTCGACAGTGGGGCATGATGTGGCAGCACCTCAACAGTGGCGCACAGTGGGGCATGGTGGGGCACATCGACAGTGGGGCACGGTGGGGCATGGTGGGTCACATCGACAGTGGGGCACGGTGGGGCATGGTGGGGAATATCGACAGTGGGGCATGGTGGGGCACCTCGACAGTGGGGCATGGTGGGGCACATCGACAGTGGGGCACGGTGGGGCATGGTGGGCAGTGCTGTGGCTGGGGGGGGGGGGGGGGTGGGGGGTCCCCCCCCCAATGGTACCCTACCCGCCCCGGCCTGGTACGCTACCCCCCTACCCGCCCCGCTCTGGTACCCTACCCCCCTACCCGCCCCGCCCTGGTACCCTACCCGCCCCGATTTTTACCCCCAAAATGCCCATTTTTCGGTCAAAAATGCCCAAATTTCGACCGAAAACCCTAAAAAGTGCAAAAAATCTCGCGCTGCGCGCGATATATGCACTTTTTAGTACATAAAAACAGGTACCCGAAAAAACTTGCGTTGTACCCTACCCGCCCTGAAAAATCTCCCCCCCCCCCAAAATCCCAGGTACACTACCCCCCTACCCGCCCCGATTTTTTCCCCCTATGTACCCTACCCGCCCCCCAAAAGTAGCCACAGCACTGATGGTGGGGCACCTCGACAGTGGGGCACCAGGGGTGGGGCTTTTAGGGGGGAAGTAGTGGTGCAGTGGGGCACCAATGGTGGGGCTTTTAGGGGGTGGGGCACGAGGGGTGGGGCTTTTAGGGAGTGGGGCAGAGGGGCAGTGGGGCACCGACAGTGGGCCTTTTAGGGAGACTGTTTTTTTTCCAAAAGTTGCCACTTGGAAAAATTTCCGGAAAAATAAAAACGTATTTTTCCGGGCCTCGGAAAAAAACGTTTTTTTCGGTTTTTTTTCCGAAAAAAAAACGGTTTTTTTCCGGCCCGCAAGTATAATTGACCCCCCCATAAATTGAACTCCCCAAAATGACCCCAGTGAAAAAATAGACCCCCGGGTTCTATTTCCGACAATACGGTACAAATGTGCAAACGTTAGAAAAGAAAAATAAAAAAATTGGCTAAATATCGTCAATATTGTCAAAATATTGTCTAATTTTTGACATCGTATTGTCAACTGACAATATCAGTGTTTTAAGGTTTTGTCTCATATTGTCAGCCATCAAATAAAATACACAGCCACGACAAAAAACGGCTGTGTCTCTCGTGGACGCGCTCGATCGGGTGGATTCCGTATAATTAGTCGCTCGTGTCGTGAGATTTGGGGCAGAGGTTGCAATCGGGCCGCGATTTTGGGCTTTTGGCTCGGGCCGGCCGGGCCAGAGATTTGGAGGGTCGGGCCGGCGGCCGGGAATCAAATTCAAATTCAAATTTTATCTGTAAGCTCACGCAAAGACCTTCAGGAGATCCGGCAAACACCTAAAAAAGAGACATATCAGTAAATAGCACACAAAATTATAATCATGAATGATCAAACGACAAAACGTACCGGAGAGATTCAAAAACAACGCAAATTCAAATTCAAAATCGCAAAAATTATGAAAAAAATTGGGTTAAAAACTGAGCCAAAAATTCGGGCCGGGCCGGGCCGACCAAACCCGGCCCGATTGCGACCTTAGTCGCTCGTCTCCCTCCACTCATCTCGTAGACGATCTCATCCCACTCGTTCTTTTCTTTTGCCTTTCAAGCGGGCGGTCGACTTGCGGAGTTTTGAATTCGATGACATTTTGAATGATGTTTTTGATGAATTCGAAGCAAAAGAAGCAGCCCAACCCAGAAGACGAGGTCACCATGTGGAATAACAATAATCCCAACTCGCCTAGCTTCCAGGTTACATTAGTCCTAGCCTCATCATGACCCCTGAAAGAAGAAAGGGCACGACTGAAGCCAGGTGGATGAGGATGGAACACAAGCACTCACACGCGCGTTGGTTGCCAAGCATTCAGAACGCGCCAATGTTTTTTGCTACAGAATTGGTTCAATTCAAATTCTATTGAGGGCCGCAAGTCTCAAAGGCAAATGCGATGACAATAAGTGCCAGTGTCTAAGCCAAAGCGAATGACCCGCCTAAAAACACATCAATGGCGGCGAGACCTATACCTGGAAAATAAATCCCATATTGTAACAGTCTGCTTTGGTCATCCCAACTCAAACCAAGCATTTGAAACATCAGGTCGCCTACCTCCAGTATTACCAGAGCGACATGCTCACCGAAATATCATCCGTGATCAGTCATCCGACCACCCATGTTGTTAGGAGGGTCCGACATTCAACATCCCCCATGTCAACAACTTGTTACTTGATATTGGTCGCACAATGACTATATAAGAATTGGTCAAATTTTTTTCCTGAATCGCAAAGCAGGCTAGTGACGGGGTAATGACGTTGCGTTGCGCGATCACACACAAAACACGTAGTAAAGAGAATGTTTCAGACCTGCGGCAACGTGGTTGATCTGCTAGATTATTTTCAGCTGAAAATGTTTTGTGAGAATCACAAATAGCACAGTAGTTAAGAGTGACTGAACGTGAAAATCAGGATTGATTTTGATGAATTCTTATATGGTCATTGTGCGACAATACAAATTGTTGCCATGAATTGAAGGCGTGGTTGATCTTTTGTGAATTTCCGTGTTTTTCCGATTGCAACATGGGGCAACAAAAAATCAGAAAATGTGGAACCAGAATTAGCGTGTGTGGGTGATACGTGCTCTGTGGGGCTATATCTGCTGCCATACTGTGCCGGTTATTTACGTCTTATTTTTTTTGCTTTGTCAATTTTTTCTGTGTTGCGCAAGACTGGAAAACGCAGTCACATAAATTTATTGTTTGTTTTTTATCGAACGAAGTGACAATGAACGAGAAAAACAATCGAAAAGAATTATATAGCATGGAAAACACATATATCATATACAATATTATCAAGACATTCTTTTCACAATTTCACAGGACACGAATAAGCGGCCCTGAAGGAAAGATGTCAATTTTGGTAAATTTGAAATCAGTGGGAAATTTTAAAACGAAGAAACCTCACAAGAAATGTCGCCGTTCCTCTTCGATGACAACTCAAGTTAGCTTGTTTGGCAGCGATTGAACTGTAAATGTAAGAAATAAGTCAATAATCACATTTTTGGAAAAAAAGTTAAAGCGAACTCATCACGATATCTCTGGCGAATCTACAAGAGAAAAACATATGCGCCAGGGAGCATGAAATAGCGCAGAACGATAGTGTGAGAGATTGACGGGACAACATATGTACATACATACACAATAAACAGCGAGCCAGATGGGCGCGAATGCCGGCATTCTATGAGGGCAGCGCACGAAAAAAGTAGCAAGCGAAATCACAGCGCATAGCTGCAGTTCAGCAGCTGTGCTTTTTTGTGTCGCTTTTCGCACTACGCGCAACGCGCATGAAGGAGGCACATGAACAATGGACAAAACACAAACACAAATTCTGAGAGAGAGAGAGAATACGAACTTCGGTAAAAAGCAAGAATAAACTTGCGGCAGCGTCAATTTTTCCTCCCAATCACCAATCGCCCATTTCGCCAATCAATCGATTTTGGATCTGATTGCCATTTTGTCTGGATGTGGGCTTTGGACTGGAACTACTGAAACCAGAGAGCAGCATGAATATTTGGTAATTTGGTTAAAAGACAAATAAAGACAGCCAGCGACTGATCCGCCTCGCACCCAAACTTGATATGGGTGGATTCGAAACTAAAATATTCACCAGGATCTACCAGGTTCATGACCATCCCGGACACCCGCTTCGCCAACCCAGTGCCGATCAATCGATGTCGTGTGATCGCCATTTTGTTTGGATGTGGGCTTTGGACTGGAACTACTGAAACTAGAGAGCAGCATGAATATTTGGTAATTTGGTTAAAAGACAAATAAAGACAGCCACTGCTAAGCGACTGATCCGCCTCGCACCCAAACTTGATATGGGTGGATTCGAAGCTACAAAATATTCACTAGGATCTACCAGGTTCATGACCATCCCGGACACCCGTTTCGCCAACCCAGTGCCGATCAATCGATGTTGCGTGATCGCCATTTTGTTTGGATGTGGGCTTTGGACTGGAACTTGGTTGTTACTGGAATGTCGAATGCAAATTTTGATGACAAAATTCAAAATCAGTTTTCGTGCGCCTACAGTGTATGTGTGATTAGCCCGAACCCATCCCAACCCAAAAGGACCCAACCAAAAAGCGGCCTCGCTGCGCATTAAGAACATATCAAGAACAGTATAAAAAACAGAAACATGCCCACAATTCAATTGACGCACAAAGTATAGAAAACCATGAAAATAGTAATAATAATTAACAAACCTCAGCTGCAAATAGTTAAAAAACCACACAAAAAGAAAGAATGAAATAAAAATGTGAAAAAGGATTACAAAGCGCGCGCTGCGCCCATCCCAACCCCATCCCAGTCCCAATCCGGTCTGAACATGCTTATATCAAAGAAAAAAACAAGAGATTCAAAGTAAACAACACCGGCTATCAACTTTCCTGTCGGACCAGTCGTTGAATTTGCCTGATTGATCAAAGTGAGCCGGGTCGCTGTTGTCCGGGTTCTTCCAAACATTGACTGTGACGGATCGTTGACAGGGTTGGGCAAAAAAAATTTTTTTTTAAAAAAAAATTTTTTTTTTGGGAAAAAAAAAAGGGTTTTTGAAAAAATTTTTTTTTAAAAAAAAAAATTTTTTCTTTTAAATTTTCGGGGGAACAAAATGTTCTAAAACGTCCAAAAATGGCCTTTTTGGGGGTTATTTTTTGTCATTTTTTCTCAAGGGTCGAAAAATTTTCTTCACAAAATCACCTTTGGGGCATGTATTTGGTACCTAAGATACCCCAAATGATGTTATTATACCTTCCGGTAATACATGGGACACAGTATGCATGTGCCTACAGGGTACTTCGATGTCATACCCCATCGGGTCGGTCATATACGACTGATTCAGCTACCCGACAAGTATTTCTGCAGCTTATATTCTCAATTCTGTGTGGTTTATAAGTGAATCTTGCTTATTCGGCCACAAACTGTTGTGTCCGATACCACAGAGCAGCAATCATCGGTCCATATCAAGCACAGACTGTTGGATCGCACCGAAATGACGTAAACACCCTTGATAAGTGATGCAAACCAAGTCACAAAAGTGACTTGTCAATTAAAGTTGCATTTTTTCGCGATTTTACGCGTTTTTTAGGCAAATTTGGTAAAATTTCCCCGAATCTCAGACTTTTAAAAAAAAAAAATTTTATTTTAAAAAAAAAATTTTTTTTTTAAAAAAAAAACTTGTTTAAAAAAAAAATTTTTTTTTCCAACCCTGATCGTTGACCCTGAGTTGAAAAGGGAACGCTATGTTATTATGTTGCAGGTGGGATCACAAAATTTCAGGTTAGTTTCTGAAAAAAAATCATAGTTGCTGCCGTTTACAGTAACCGTTCACTAATCAAATTGAAAAAGTCGTTTCCCCATTCTCTGAACATACCTTTGCTGATGTTTCAAAGTATGGCGATGCACGATTGAGAAACCAAGTGTGTGATCCAGTTCTAAACGTCGCAAAATCGGGCTTCTATGAATTTTTTCAGTGAAAGTTGGATTATGACTCGGGTTACGGTAACTGCAAACGAGCAATGGAGCGCAAAACTGGTGATCAAACTAATTTTGTGACGAAAAGTGGCGTGGACGCTAGAACGCGAGGAAAAAGGCTGAAAAAATGACCTTAACAGTGGAAGGAACCCCCCTTTTATATTGCGAAGAAATTGAATATAATTGCACTGCGAATTACTCTTCCACTCTTGACTTATTCGAGCTCATAATTAGGGGTAAATCTATCATTCAGGGGCTCCGTTGGACGAATCATTTCACGATATGAAACAACATGAAGGTGCGTGTTCTAATGTCAGAGTTGCATAACGGATCAGGAACAGAAGAACATTACGCTCACGCAGTGTGATGCGTCGACACCCCCACAGTCTTGCCCAATGTCGAAATCAAGCTGTGACTTACAAAGTCTCCTTGTTCGTGCAATTAGACCCTGCCCTGCGTTGGTCTTTGGTATTGTGTATATAACGTAAGTGGTTGCTTTGTCCCGGGGCCAGTTCAGGTCAAATCAAGCGCTTCATTTTGCGTCACATAACGATAATAATCTCCTTCAAAGCGGTCCCGGTATTATTTTTTCGTCAAAGCACTATAAGGAAGGTTCTGGGTACCCATACAGATAGAAGACTACCACAACGCACGGCGCATTGAGAGTTTTCGGTGCATTATTTGCTCATGGTGAACCCAAGAAAACAAGCGACGGCTGAGCATGCAGTGAGTGACGACGGCACCTGAGTTTCTTGTGTGATCGGACCCCGCTTGGCGTAACGTTATGTACCGATGATGAAAAAACAAGTTTAGACTGGTCATGCACATTATGTGTAATACACAACATAGACTATGATCTCGGGACAACGAAAGGAACGGCACGTGACGTTTTATTCCAGTTTCAATTGTTCATATCGCTTTGATGAGCAATAAAAATTACCACAAGAAGCAAGAAAAACTGACACAGTATCATCCTGTTCTCAGAAAACTTTTAACTCTTCTAACTGCGGGTAAAGCTCTTTGTTTTTCTGCATTCCAGTATTTCCACCGTGATTGTGTGAAGGCCTAACTATACTTCGTTCTCTCAGAGAACAAAGAACAAATTCTCGCGCGCTGATTGGCTGCTGTTGAACATACGTGGACCAATCAGCGCGCGAGAATTTGTTCTTTGTTCTCTGAGAGAACGAAGTATAGTTAGGCCTTAATAGTCAACAAAATGCTAAGTGAAACAATTATGTATGTATTGCAGACCTGGGAGCACTTTCTATTTCATACAAATTGTAAGTTCTTACAAAAAAACGCTACAATTTGTACCCAGGTACAAAAGCCACTTGACGCAGTTACAATTGTGAGTGATACAATAGTAAGAAGTTACAATTGTACCTGGGTACAATTGTATCCAGCTACAAAAGAAAATTTTGTAACTCGCATTGTAAGAAAGAGAAAAATTGTAGCTGGGTGCACACCGGTGGGACCGTCCTAACTCGATACAATTTGATTGTTTATCAATTATTTGACCCGGGCCCGATTTTTTAAATAATGTTTATTATCTCTAGAAGCAATTTATTGGAAAGTAATTTTATCAAACACGCATTTTCAGGGTTGCCTAAGCGAAAGAAAATCGTGCCATCGAAACATTTTCAGCTCTATTGTAGCCAGCTACAAAAATTGTAACTGGATACAAAATTATTGTGGAAAGTGGATTTACAATTGCTTGTAACTTTTGGCTACAATTTGTGAGTTTTTATTGTATGAAATAGAAAGTGCTCCCAGGGAGCACTTTCTATTTCATTCAAATTGTAAGTTCTTCCAAAAAAACGCTACAATTTGTACCCAAGTACAAAAGTCACTTTACGCAGTTGCAATAGTGAGTGATACAATTGTAAGAAGTTACAATTGTGACTGGGTACAATTGTATCCAGCTACAAAAGAAAATTTTGTAACTCGCATTGTAAGAAAGAGAAAAATTGTAGCTGGGTGCACACCGGCGGGACCGTCCTAATTCGACACAATTTGATTGTTTATCCATTATTTGACCCGGGCCCGATTTTTTAAATAATGTTTATCATCTCTAGAAGCAATTTATTGGAAACTAATTTTATCAAACATGCCTTTTCATGGTTGCCTAAGCGAAAGAAAATCGTGCCATCGAAACATTTTCAGCTCTATTGTATCCAGCTACAAAAATTGTGACTGGATACAAAATTATTGTGGAAAGTGGATTTACAATTGCTTGTAACTTTTGGCTACAATTTGTAAGTTTTTATTGTATGAAATAGAAAGTGCTCCCAGACCATAGAAGATTATGTGTCTGACGTATACATATAACACAAAAGTGACTGCACGCAATACGAAAAAAGTGAGTTTTGTTACTTGCCACTCGTGGCTTCAGCCAAAATAGAACATTGAGGCAGGGGGCTCCGAAGACTCGCACACATGTCACAACCGTGAAATAAACTTTTACTTTCAAATCAATTCATTTCACATAATTTCGATCATCGAATAATTTTTTCAGTAATCTTCATCAATCCCTCAAATCACCCGTCATGTTTCGCTCATCTCCACCACCTGCTGTTTCGCAGGTTTAGCTTTGACTTCGTGATATTTTTTTATTTTGGATTACTGTAATATGGCGAAAAAGCCGAAAGGAACAGCAATTCTTTGAACAGAATTATGATCGATATAACTGCAAATACCGACAGCATGAGAGCGTCATGTGCAGAGCATCGGCTGAGCTCGACAAGCACAGCATCGAAAATCTGATGGCAAAGGTCGGTGGCTAAGGGTCAAAGGTCTTGATTTTCCATTGGCCTTCGCGTCGAAAATTGCCATGGTTTTTGAAACACAGATTGAGCAGCGTCAAAACGCCGGTGGCGAAAATCGCGAGAAACTGCTAGATTTCAAGGGCACCTGCAAATTCCAAAAAACAAAAACGGTAAATTATACGGGCTCGTGTACGGGTGCAGCGTCTAAACAATTGAAACATCAGGCAAGCAGCCGCATTACAGCCGAAATGCTACGATATGAAGATGAAGGGCACGGCAGCGTTCAAATCGTGGCCGGTGCCGGACGGCATCGACATGAGGCCAGATCTGGAGTGTACAATCTGCGAAAAGGGAACGGGACCGTGGGCAGTCAAGGTGTTGAAGAAGCTAGTTCCCTGAGAACGTATGTTGGCAAACAACAGCCTGAATTTAGGGTCACCGTAAAGCCAGGAAAAGCAAGGCTGACAATGATTTCACTCGTGATCGGTCTTGGTCACCAAAGGTAGCTTGCAACTTCGCTCTTCCGAACTCTGATGAAATGGAATCAAAGGCAAACTTGTGTTTATAGCGTCGCAAAGGCAGGCAAGGTGATGGTGTTGGTGATTTCGCCTATGTGCCTTCATGGGTTCAAAAGGTAATAACATGCGCAGCTTGGATTGGGAATGGGACTACAATTTACAATGCAAATGTGCGCGAGATTTAGTTTGAGTCGCATCAACTTTCAGTGAGAGTCAGCAGTTAGCACTGCAGCGACAGTGCTTATAATAGTAGTGTTGTGGGTATAATACATATAGTTGTTTGTCCCATGTTGATACGGCTCTTTGTTTTGCCAATTTTGTGAAAATTAAACTTATAGCACGCGTATGATGCCCGTTTGGAGGACGATGACGACAAAGCTGAGACTGCAAAGCCGTTCGTTTTAGCTATTCTTATTTTCATTTCCGATCCGTAAAATCAAAAAAGCCACTGAACAGCGCCAAAGCCCTGCAGAATTTTCGGGCCCGACGAACCGATCGAAGTGCATCACAGGAGGGACAAAGTCGACAAACATGCGACACGCCATCGTCATCGACACGTCGTGGTAATAACGCAAACGGCAAAGCCTGCGGATTGTGAAACATCAGCCGAGTCGCTCGTTTCAGCCAAACAAACCAGTGCGTTACGAGACGGCATTCCTGGATGGTCTGTTTGCGCACATGCTCGATGAGATGATCATTGCTGCTTACGGCGAGACGACCAAACGCGACCCGAATGCGGACGCGATCAACCACGGCGATTTCAGGTCGGTCACCAAATGCCCACTCCGAATGGCCAAACCCGAAGTTTCACGATTCCCCCCAATTTGCAGTGCCGGCATCGACAATCACAGGCATCTGCGTCGAGCCCTCGAGGACACGGCACAAGTGCGACAGGTGGCCAATGAACTCAAACGCAAAACACGTCAATCGAGAGAAGACAAATGAAACATCAACCGCCAAATCCAACATTACGTGCCCAGTACCATAATAATCTAATAATTGAATATAAGGAATTACATAGTGATAATGATAACCACATGAGAATGATAATCAATATTTGCTGAAGCTAACGTATAATAGCAATATCTAGTTATGATCGATGACATCACACATCCTTACGGAGAACGAAACTAACCTGATGTAATGCACAATATCACTGTACTAATTAGAATAAATCCCATTTCAACCAGGTTTGACATGAAGTTATGGTTGGTGAATAAAGTTGAAAGCGTTATGTACTCATTGTGAGAACGCACCTTGCGTAATGACCAGAAGGGTGCTGTTTCGGCCCGTATTTTACTCCTGACACCAAGGTGATCCGAGCCAACTGTGAGAGATGAAATCACCGGGTGAACACCAGAAACCTCACAAACGCTGAATGCTCATAGAAACTAAGCAGTCCCAGGGAAGCGTTGGTGTGTCTTCAAGTGTTTGCCCAAGTGATCCGTACCATAATTGACTCGAGCGTCGCCCTGCCCATAAGGTAGCACACTCAGAGGCGGAAACTGTTGTACAGAGCGAAAAAAGAGCAGAAAGGAGGGAAGGGTGGCCAGTGAGATCATTTTGTCTTCTGTCTCCTTCCTCCGCTATCATTCGTGATCAGCAGGTTTGTTTTAAGAAAAGAAAATTCAAATTTTTTTAACCAATCAACGCCACTTTTAGGAGTTACACGGAGCGCTATTGGCTCGGACAGACCCGATTGACGAACTGTCTTGGCTTCTTCTGTTTTATGCAGTTCCTGAGCCATAAAAGTCAATAGAAAGCTGGTTTTGGCTTTCAGAAGCGCTGATAGAAATCTTCACGAACAGCATCCACGTTGCAGGGCGAATTTTTTAGTTTTTGGAGCTGTCAATTTTGTGTCAAAAACCTTGCTTCTCAGAACAAACTTAAAAGTCATATGAAAAAATTGGTAAAAAAATCGGGCCGGGCCGGTCCGAGCATTTCCACGGCCACGGTCGGTCCGTGACGGGCCGACCTGCGGGGGTTGCGGGCCGGGCCTGGCCGGGTGACACCTCGGACGGAGCCCCACCGTGACCTTGAAGCCGTGTAGTTCCTGACTGGGGAGGGGCAGTGTAGTTCCTGGGGGGGGGGGAGGGGGGGTCCCCCCTAAGGTACACTAACCGCCGCGACCAAGGTACACTAGTACACTAACCGCCGCGCCAGGTACACTAACCGCCTCAATTTTTGCCTAAAATCGGCATTTTTAGGCCTAAAATGGGCATTTTTAGGCCTAAAATGGGTGATTTTTAGGTCAATGATGTCAAAAGTCGCCAAAATACCCTTTTTATGGAGAATTTTTTCTAAAAGGGGCAAACATCGGTCAAATTTTCTACCTCAAAGTGACTTTTTCCTGAATTTGGGTCTTCCCCCCCCCTTCCCCCCCAGGGAGGTACACTAACCGCCTCACGGAAAAAAGGGGTAGGTACACTAACCGCCGCGCCGGACCAGGAACTACACTGGGGAGGGGGGTCCCCCGCCGCGACCAAGGTACACTGGTACACTAAGCGCCGCGCCAGGTACACTAGCCGCCTCAATTTTTGCCCAAAATAGGCATTTTTAGGCCTAAAATGGGCATTTTTGGGCCCAAGTTCGGTGATTTTTAGGTCGATGTTATCAAAAGTCGCAAAAATACCCAATTATGGAGAATTTTTTCCAAAACGGGTAAAAAATCGGTCAAATTTTCGACCTCAAAAAGTGACTTTTTCCTGGATTTGGGTCTTCCCCCCTTTTCCCCTCAGGAGGGAGGTACACTAACCGCCGCACGGAAAAAAGGGGTAGGTACACTAACCGCCGCGCCGGACCAGGAACTACACTGCCTTGAAGTGTAAAGTAGAACTTTTGTGGATTTCTTTCTATCTCCCACTGGCTTTCAGTTCCATGTTTGTGCAAGCAGCTTGCTTGTCCCCATTTGTCCAAAGGAATCTAGGGAACTGATCCCAACCTGCTGATTGTGGGCTTCGTACGTCGCGCTTCTTTTAGTACCGGTTGTGTTTGAAGACGTCGTGTTTTTTCCTCGTTGATTTTGGACGGTGTATTTTGGCGCGTTCTTTTTTGGCAGATTTTGCTGGGACATGCTGTAAAAATAAAATGGATTTTTTACTCAGGACCAGTGTAGTTCCTGGTCCGGAGGGGGAGATAGCGGACCCTCCGTTTTTTTCGGAGGGGGAGATAGTGTACCCCCGAGGGGGGGGAAGGCCCAAATTCGGGAAAAAGTCACTTTTTGAGGTAGAAAATTTGACCTATTTTTGCCCCTTTTTGGAAAAAATTCTTCATAAAAAGGGCATTTTGGCGACTTTTGAGAACATTGACCTAAAAATCACACATTTTTGGTATAAAAATGCCCATTTTAGGCCTAAAAATGCCTATTTTAGGCAAAAATTGGGGGAGATAGTGTACCCGGAGGGGGAGATAGGGGGATAGTGTACCACCTGAGGGGGAGATAGCGTACCCGAGGGGGGGGGACCCCCCTCCCCCCCCAGGAACTACACTGCTCAGGACACTTATGTAATTGCACGTTTCGGGCCTGAAATCAGACGTGCAATTACGATTAAAGATCAGTGAGTGAGCAAAACGCCTTTTGTAGATATACAATACACTATTTTATCTGTGCTTCGATTTCGTCTTTCCTGCGACAAAATGAGAAACCGACAAAGCTTTTGGATGTGGCTTGTTTTATTTTTCATGGCCGGCACCTCGAATGGACAATCTGGAACAACTATTGGTTTGGTTGGACGAAAGTTTTTTGTATTGTGGAAGTGGAATTTGACTGTTTTTTAGGAGCGCTTTCCACTCCACCAGCCAAATTCACTAACGAAAACACGTCAAACTAATCAGTCATTGTTCCAGGTGAACCTCTTCCCGATTTCGACTGCAATGGTCGGGAAACTGGGAATTATGCAAACCCCTATGAAGAATGTTCGGTGTTCTTCTTTTCCTGCGCTGAAAAGGCGTCGACTGGTGAGTATTCATGGATCTGCTTAGGTCCATCTTTGCTGACAATTATATGCGCCGTTTCGTCGGAAATATGTTTTCGACTGCTGTGAGTGTTTTATTTGCAGGCGTTCTTCGCATCTGCAACGTGCCGCCGGGGACGGTTTACGACGAAATCAGCGATTCGTGTTTGTATCGAGAATACGTGCTGTCGTGCGGCGGACAGAACACAACGACGGTCATGCCCACAACCGTTGGTGCGTCATCTACTTAAAGTAACAAAATTAAAAAAACTATGTTATTATTGTTGTTGCAGCACAAGACAAATCATTCGACTGCACCGACAAAGAGCCAGGCAATTACGCCGCCGAACAGGTCATCGGCAACGAGACCACCACGTGCTCGGTGTACTTCTTTTCGTGCCAGGAATTCAGAAAATATGGCGTCAAACAAATGTGCAACATTCCACCTGGTCGGTTTGCTTTCCGCCTTTTTTCTCAGTTGTTGATCTTCATACGGGACTGTCGACTTCCACCTTGTCTCCTCAGGCACCGTTTACGACGAAATATCGGACAGTTGCCAGCATCCCGAAGACACAGTGGCGTGCGGTGGCGTGTCAACCACGACTTTGTCGCCAGTGACTAATAATGACACCGTCGTTAGGCTGTTAGGTACAAGAAATGTTCTCTGTTTTTGTCAGTGGCAACAAAAACGATGGTCACCTTTCGTTCCCCGTCCAGAACCATCCAATTTCGACTGCGATGGTCTGCTGCCTGGTAATTACGAAAATCCGGACGAGCCATGTTCCATGTACTTCTTCTCGTGTGTTGAGCGTGTGCCGAAAGGCATCCGACGTGTCTGCAATATTCCACCAGGTACAATTTCTTTTATTTTTCTTGCTAGAAAAATGAAACAAATACGTCGAAACCCGTAGGCACGGTATTCGACATCGAATCCAACAGTTGTCAATATGAGGAACACACGCCGTCTTGCGGCGGTACGGCAACCGAACCACCGGAGAGGCCACAGGATCAACCGACACGTTTGCAATAATTGCTACTGTTTTTAAAAATTGGATTTTGATGCCAGATTCCAAACGTTTTGCGTTACGTTTGACGATCTTTGCAGTCGTGCCCGATTTCAATTGCGATGGCCTGACGGTGGGCAACTACGAGCTGGACGATTGTTCCCAATTCTTCTTCACATGTGTTCACGGTCGCAGCTCGGCGGTGTTGCGTCGGTGTCAGATGGTTTGTGATGTTTCATTCATAAATATGCTTTTTTCAATGAATACAGTGCACGCACAGAAGAACAATGTTTCAAGGACACTGTATTCGACCCAATCGAGAACCGATGCGATTTCCCGGACTATCTGCCGGCGTGTGGTGGACAGCCGAATCCGTTCACATCAACTGCCGCGCCGCCCACTGAAGAAGGGGGAGAAGGCGAAACGGGAGGTTAAATGACTTGGTATAGGTCAATAGCTGGCAGTCGACAGATTTCAGTGAGCATGATCAGTGCGGCTCTTTATAACATTCTTCTTCTGCCTCAAAGGTACAGAAGGCGGAGAAGGAGCTGCCGGTGCAGGTGGCGAAGCCGGTGGAACTGAAGATGGCGGAGAAAGTGAAACAGGTGCGTGCACGTGCCCAGTGGACTTCATTTCAATTTTTGAGACGTTCGTGGTAATTGTATTGTACTTCAGGTGGAGGAGAGGCCGGAGCCGGAGGTCAGGGTGAGGGCACTGGTGGCAACATTGGAGGTTCAGGTGGCGAAACTGAGAAGGGCGGAGAAACCAAAACGGGTGCGTGTGTCATTGTTTGTAAATTACAGGTAACTTATGTGTGCAAATTGTGTGGACTTGTGCTCAATACTGTTGCGAATGAAAGGAAACGAATGCAATTTCATATTGCGATGCAGGTGGAGAAGAGGCCGGCGGTGAAGGTGAGTCCACTGGTGGCGAAGCTGGCGGTGAAGGTGGCGAAACAGGTGCGTGTGTGCATGTCCCCGTCTTTGCTTGTATAAAATAAATTACGTACATAATGCATTTTAGGTGGCGAAGAGACTGGCAGCGAACGTGAAGGCACTGGTGGTGGAGAAGTGGGTGAATCCGGCGAGGGCACAGGCGTGCATGAAGGCATAGAAGAGGGCGGAGAGCAAGACGCGGCGGAGAAAGAACCGGATGTGCCACGTATGTAAATTAAATTGGGGTTTTTGTGAAACGCCACCTAGACATCGAATGTTATGTGTAAAGACGATCTTGGCAAACATTGAATTTATCCCGATGTCTAGGCTTCTCGTGTGCCGGTCGTTCGTTCGGTGATTTCAAGGACCATCGCCATCTGTGCTCCGAGTCGTATTTCTCGTGTCCGGGCCCGATTGAGCGCCGTTGTCCGGCCAGTACGTACTTCGATGAGGAGATCATCGCCTGTGTGTTCTTCACCGATGTATGTAAGGCTGCCATTGTTTGGTCCCTTTTTTTGCTTTAGGTAAAAGTAATATATAATCTTTTGTTGCAGAATCCCGATTGCACGGGCATTAAGCGCACAACACCTGAAGCAAAAGATGAAGAGGCAGAAACGGAGGAAACGACAACAACCACCACCACGACGACAACATTGGCACCAGGTAATTGGCACTATATTGAAACCTATCGCCTGAATTTTGAATTTCCTTTTACCTAAAAAACCAAAGGTGCTCAAAATTTGGTCACTGGTCGAGTAACGTGCCGTGATGAGCATTGTGTTGCATTGCAGGCGTGCAACGAGTCGACTGTCTACGTCTGTATGACGGCAACTACGCGGCCGGACAGTGCGAGCCATTCTTTTGGCAATGTGCCAACGGTCGTGAATTCCGTGTGCCGTGCGGTGCGCCGACGTTGCGATACAATGCTGAGATCGATGCGTGTGTGGCGCCCGCTGGCGTGCCGACGTGCAGACATCAGTCCACTGCTCAGTTGATGGAGAGACGGAATCCGTGCCTGGGTTCGTTGTCTTACTTAAAAACTTATTCAACGGTTGACCTTGACCCGTGTACGCATAGTGGTGTCGTTGAGAGATCGAAATTTTCCCATGCGCAGCCCAATTTTCGGGAAGTTTCCCATACATACTCGAAAAATGAAAAATTTCCCATACCAGATGGGGTTTCTCCAAAAATTTCCCATACCCGAGGGGGTTTCTGAAAAAAATGATCCGAAAGACCTTCTGAAGGTGCGTTTTTAGCGACTTTATAGTGACCAATATTCCTAGTAATTTATAGTGAGCCAGTAACTTCAGTAGTGCATTGTCCCCCACTGCCCCCCTCCGGGTACACTATCTCCCCCAATTTTTTATAAAACAGGTAAATTTAGGCTTAAAGAGACATTTCTAGGCCTAACACGGGAATTTTCAGGTCAACGTTGTCAAATATCGCAAAAATATTTTTTTGTGGGAATTTTTTGCCAAAAGTAGGTCAGATTTTCACGTCGACTTTCCTGAATTTCTTCTCATCTCTCAGGTTTTTTTTCAAAGTGGGCCAGTGGCCCATTGGTGCTTCATTTGCCAAAAATCTTGTGGCTCATTCCAAATTTTTAGTGGCCCAGTGAGCCACCATCCTGCTGTCTCCGGACGATGAAATACCAAGCGTCGTACAAGATCACAATGACTTGAATGCAGGTCGTCCGTCCGGTTTCTACCCGGACCCGGCTGGTGAGTGCAAAAAGTTTGCGTTCTGCGTCGATGACATTCACTACGAAATGGTGTGTGAACGAAACAAGGTGTTCGATGAAGGGACTAATCGATGTCAAGTGCCCGAATTGGTCGTTGGCAAATGCGGCCGCGGACGTCTGAGTACGTTATCGCGGCTGGGGTGTTCTTTGGGAAAGGATGATGCGCATGAAGGCTTTGCACCAGGGATTGATTGATTTCACACATTTACCCAATTCCACATTGCAGGGCCATTCAGCTGTCGTGACGAGGAGGACGGCTACTACCGCTCCAAACTTGACTGTTCCGTCTACTACAAATGCGTGTCCGGTGAGCTGCGTGGCGCGTTCACGTGTCCCTTCCTGCACGCGTTCGATGCGGAGGAGAGTGTATGTCGACCAGTGCTCGATGTCCCACAATGTGCTCCACCCAGAGATTTGTGTTCGTTCGTGGGTTGGGGGTTGATTCGACACGCTTCGTGGGGTGTTTGTAATCCTTTTTCTGGCGTCAATCATTTTTGGTGAGCCAAACCCTGAGTCTTTGCAGCAAAGGGACACGAAAAGAATATAGAGCGTGGTTACAACATCACCCGTTTCTTTGTCATCTGCACTGTTTGCCTCACTCGGCCTTTCTTCCATTGCAGCGTTGGGCGACCAATTTTGCCACCTACAGCCGGCGGACGGCATCTTCAGTGACCCGACCAACTGCCATCGATCGATCATCTGTCTGCACGATGCATTCCTGCAACGATCCAAGGCATTCTCGTTTGTGTGCGCCGATCCGAAAAAGCCCGACTTTGACCCGATCTACAAAAAATGTGTCGAAGAAATCGAAGGTTGCGATTGATTACGTCTGACTGTTTTTGAGTATTTTATTTCAGTTTCAGTTATTTTGCACAAATGGTCTCGGTTCTTGTGTTTGATGTTTGTATGTTCCTTTGAATGTTTGTCTTGCCACGAAGGATTCTTCATTCCACGTTCTGATGGGATCTGACTTCAAAAAAATACGTGGTATAATTTACTGTCATGTCCTGTGGATTTTATTTTGACATAAATAATAATTAAAAATGAGGATTACGATCTGGAAATTGTTGTGAAGATGTTTGCTCAGTGTGTGTGTGTGCGCCGTGTGTTTATGTCCATTTTGCCCATGGCCCGTGCTGATGCAATGATTATATCAGTTCTCAATCTTTTGCTGGCATTTTTGTAAATGATTTATTTTTCTGTCCAGTTTTTCTTCGACCTCCACTCACCTCTGTTTTCTGTCCTTGCCAATTTTTGTGCACTTTTGTTCAAGACTATCAAATTGTTCGATATATTTTGTGTCTCACTTATCAGTTTTTTTAACTCCAGCGCTGTGATGTTCTGCATTTGGTTCAATTTGGGTATTCCATTTAGACATATCACGTTACTGTTCGGAATTTGTATTCTTTCGATTGGCTGTTCTTTTTGGAATAAATTTTTTTACGAAATGAATAGTATGGTACAAATCGATCGTTTCTACAAGATTACTGGTTTGCATAAACCGGTGCGGCACACAGTTAGCTGCATTTGTGAACACTGCTTGCTTAATGTGGAACATTGACACGGGCGTGATAGCTGGCCAGCCGAGGTGTGTAGTCACAATTTAGTGCATTGCTCTTTCAGACCGCATCCACTGAACACTGCGGGACGCTTCTGGCACTGTCTGAGCCTGTGTGCACGAGAACACTGCTCTTGCATACGGCCAACCGCGTTGCGTTGAGATTAAAGAGAGACAGGTCACACGGTTTTTTTATCTTTCGTTCAAATTCCATATATTAAATATTTAGTTACGTGTGTGAAAGGTTCGTTTCTGCACAAAAAATCAGTCAAATCGACGGTTTCAATTACAGAGCTGTCTCCTTGGACCTGGATGATATCTGCCTGATCTATTTAAAATCGACGGCTCATTTCAGGTTCAAGCTATTTACCACGATCTAATCGCCAATATGTTGCGTGGCACGCGCACAATTGTGCTGTCACCGAGGCAGCAGCAGCAATTATCGCTGCTCATCAGACAGCTGCATGGATCGTCCGTCATGTCCTCCAATGTCGGTGATAATTTTTGTCTGATTGTGGAGAATCAATTTATAAAACTGGAAATCAATGCATGTTTCATCACAGGTATCGATGAGCAAATTCGAGCCGAATAAATACATCGATTACACAAAGCTCGAGCAGCGACTGGATGTTGTAAAAGCAAAGTTGGTTATTTTTCTTTGCGGGGCATATTCTGCAATAAAGTTGGTCAGGAGTCCGGCCACATCGAGCTAGCTAACAGGCATTTTTTTCAAAAAATCAAAAAACACTTGCCCATTTGTGGTGCTGGCCGTTGAGCACATGGGTTTTGGCGCTGGTGCGAACGATACACAACCACAACCCAGCTGACCCAACCCCAAAATCCCCAAAAAACATTAAACTTCCATCCTTACTGCGAAAATAAAATGATGATCAATGAAATAACATATTCAGATTGCGGCGGCCGTTAACTTTATCCGAAAAGATCCTGTACGGTCATTTGGACAACCCCGAAGAGCAGGACATACAACGAGGCGTCAGCTATTTGAGATTGAGACCCGACCGCGTCGCAATGCAGGATGCCACTGCACAGGTTGGAAACTACCCTGGGAAAGTAAAAATAAAGGTGCACATGGCTCCTTTTTGGCAAAAATGATTTTTGACCCCATATTTTTAATGTCCACAAGAGTCACCTATGTCGACCCAACAGAATGTGGGCAGTTCGGGCAGATTCTGCGCCTTTAATAAGCACATCGTGCCTTTGCAGCGTGCTTCACTCCATCCCTTTTTGAGGTTAAAATACGCTATACCTGTGCTTTGATACTCTGTAGCTGCAGCGGAAATTTGTCCCCTGAAAAGTTTTTAGTTGCCAATACAATACCAAAGACTGGCTCTTTCTCAATCGCATCGTATCGTAACTATGCGCTAATCCGCAATTGAAAATGTTTTTGAAAATAACCAAGAATGGTGCGTGACCGTGAACCACGCATGAAGAATAATTGAGATTTAAGGCGAGAAAATTAACAAAGTGGAAATAATACGCACCCGATGAACGTTCATGCCGGTCGATCAATTTAATCATTAAGTCATAACCAGATAGAAGTAAATTTTGTGAAATTTGGAAATGAACCAGTGTTAAACACCATTCTGTTCTGCCAGATGGCCATGCTGCAATTCATATCATCGGGTCTGCCGCGCGTGGCTGTGCCGTCCACCATACATTGTGACCATCTGATTGAGGCTCAGTTGGGCAGTGCTAAAGATTTGGCAAAAGCTAAGGTGCGATTTGGCTTTTATTTTTGTCTTTTTGTATCAGCATTATACAATGCAAATCGTACTTGATTCTCGTTCTGTTTTTGCAGGATATCAACAAAGAAGTGTACGAGTTTCTGAGCAGCGCCGGTGCGAAATATGGCGTTGGATTCTGGAAGCCGGGCAGTGGTATTATTCATCAGGTGTGTTTTAATTTTTGGTTACCATGAGTATGAACCCACCCGAATAGTTTGTGAATCCTCTCGCTGTTAAAGGGGGCGCGACATTATTATTTTTCACGATACACCGTCTGATTTTATGTCAGAAATTGAAAGACGACATCCGAAGGAACATGTCTTACAAAGACAACAACATTGACCCGCGCTATTTTCCGCATGAAAATCACCCCCGAACGTCGAATGTCAAGAACAAAAGTGAGTTTGCTGTAGTCGCTCGTTGGAGTTGGTTGCCGGAAAAATGTTTCGCAGATATTACATAAGCACCGAGTCCATATCATAATTTTTTGAGCTCGATGCCTGATTTTCAAGCAGCCGAGCGACCTGACCTTTGTTCCTGACATTCGATGTTCGGGGGTGATTTTCATGCTGAAAACAGCGCGGGTCAATGTTGTTGTCTTTGTAAGACATGTTCCTTCGGATGTCGTCTTTCAATTTCTGACATAAAATCAGGCGGTGCATCGTGAAAAGTAATGATGTCACGGCCCCTTTAATTACGTGTGTTGCGAAACATTTTCGCATTATTCCAGACCAGGGTTTTTTTTCAAAATGGCCAGCGGCTAAAATCGCCATGAACCAAATGCCCAGTGGCGATTTTGGAACCAACTTTCGCAGTAAAAACCGTAAATTTTAGCGCAAATGTTTGGCTTTTTGACAAACAAACGATGAAAACCGCGCACTAAACTGTTCGTACGTATGTACCAATCGTCCTGTAAGTTGCTTAACCGTCTGGCAACGTACAAGTAGCGATGATCGTCACCTGGCTCAAAATCCAAGTAGCGATTTGAAAGTCGCCACCTTCTCCGTCCCGGACAAATTTTTTGTTCATATAGTGTATACTTGCGGTTGCGTATTTTTCCGCGAAATATTTTTGGAAAAACGGTTTTTCGATCCAGTACTAAAGGAAACCCGTTGTCCAACCACGCCTATTTTGGACAAAATCTTGTTGGGAAATAGCCTGAAACAACCTACAAATGCACTGGGAGCACTGAAAGTAGTCTCTTTGGACTGCTTAGAACCGATTTACAGTCGTTTTGACAACATTGTTTTGCGACCTTCTAAAATTTCTCCGAATATTTTGGAATAAAAACCGTTGTTTTCCAAAGGTTGCCACTTGAAAAATTTTTAGGAAAATAAAAAACGTGTTTTTTCGAGCCGCGAAAAAAACGTTTTTTTCAGGGTTTTCAAAAGAATGCGTTTTTTTCGAAAAGTTTTTTTCCGGCCCGCAACAAGCATGTAATTCTGTGTCGTTCACCGCCATTACGTTACAGATAATTCTGGAGAACTACGCGTTCCCGGGCCTGCTGCTGATCGGCACCGACAGTCACACGCCGAATGGCGGTCAGTTGCCTTTCAAGAAAATGTTCAATATTTGTTGTGTCCAACGGGATAATTTCGATTTGCAAAGTGCTCCCTGACTTGTCAAGGTGGACTCGGCGGTCTGTGCATCGGTGTTGGTGGGGCTGACGCTGTCGACGTGATGGCCAACATCCCGTGGGAGTTGAAGTGCCCGAAAGTGATCGGCGTACATTTGACGGGCAAACTGAAGGACTGGACTTCGCCGAAAGGTTGAAATTGATCGATTGTTGAATTTGGTGACGAGCTAAATATTAGCGCGTGACGTTTCTCTCTTTGCAGACGTGATTCTCAAAGTGGCTGACATTCTGACAGTGAAAGGCGGCACGGGTGCAATCGTCGAGTACTATGGACCGGGCGTCGAATCCATCTCGTGCACAGGTAGGGCTGTTGGCGGGCATTCGGTTGATATAAAACACAGCTGCAATCAATTAATAGCAATTGGTCGTCGTTGTTCTTAGCCTTAGCTCTGAGCACAGCACCAGTTTAACCCTGAAGGACGCGTGAAACGCTCGTGATTCTACACGCATATTTGAGCAAAATTATGAGCCTATTTTACAAGTGTTTGGGCGATGTTTTTCTTGCAGGACACGCGCTATTGTACCCGCTTCCAGACAAACATATTTTATTCACGACACGACATTTCTTCGTTTTCTGGGCCCTTAGCGACCTGTCCAATCAGAAAATCACAGCACAACCACCATTGCGACAGGTATGGCGACGATCTGCAACATGGGCGCCGAGATCGGTGCGACCACATCGGTGTTCCCGTTCAACGACCGAATGGTGCAATACCTCAAGGCAACCGGTCGATCGGCGATGGCTCAGTTGGCACAACAACACAAACAGTCGTTGACGGGCGATAAGGGCGCTGAGTATGATCAGGTATGGATGGATGGTGTGCGCCGAAATAAATAGCAGTGAATAGTAGCAAGTGAAAGGGTTTGTGGCACGGTGGTATAAAATTTGTAAAGTAGTATATGGATGGGGCACTCATCATGCGGAACTTGACAATGTGTTGCGGGGTGTTTGTCGTCTCAGTTGGGGAATCACGGTTGTCAATTTGGTGTCGTACCCATGCGTCAGACAACACGTGCGGTGGTGCCCAAAATGCCACAAATAAAATAAAAAATAACAAAGCCACCGTTCCATGAACTTGTCTGTCAGTACGTGTGTGTGTTTGAGATCATCGAGATCAATTTGGACGAGCTCGAGCCGCATGTCAACGGCCCGTTCACGCCTGATCTAGCCAGTCCCATATCGAAACTGGGTGAGGCGGCGCGCAAACACTCGTGGCCGTTGGATATTAGAGTCGGTGAGTGAACCATCGATGCTCAATGATTACATCCTTTTTTTCACCACATTTGGGTACTGGGTTTGGTCCTAATTTGTGTGACAGCTGTCGGGGCGGCATCTGAAAATCCCACATTTAAGCTGGAGTTATACTTGTCCATTTTGGGCTTGTAGACAATGAGGACAAATTTTTTATACATACATCTTGTAATAGAGTTATAGCACAAATTTCGTCCAGCGTAAAAGTTGTTCATTTGGTGCAGGGGAACAACTTTTACGCTGGTCGAAATTACTGCCCCAACTCAGGGTTGGGCAAAAAAAGGTTTTTGAAAAAAAATTTAAAAAAAAATTTTTTTTTAAATTTTTCGGGGGAACAAAATGTTCTGAAACGTCCAAAAATGGCCTTTTTGTGGGTTATTTTTTGTCATTTTTTCTCAAGGGTCGAAAAATTTTCTTCATAAAATCACTTTTGGGGCATGTATTTGATATCTAAGATGCCCCAAATGATGTTATTATACCTTCCCGTGATACCTGGGACACAGTATGCATGTACTTACATGGTACCTTGATGTCATACCCCATCGGGTCGGTCATATACGACTGATTCAGCGACCCGACAAGTATTTCTGCAGCTTATATTCTCAATTCTGTACAGTTTATGAGTGAATCTTGCTTATTCGACCACAAACTGCTGTGTCTGATACCACAGAGCAGCAATCATAGGTCCATAACAAGCACAGACTGTTGGATCGCATCGAAATGACGTAAACACCCTCCATAAGTGATGCAAACCAAGTCAATTAAAGTTGCATTTTTTTCGCGATTTTGCGCGTTTTTTAGGCAAATTTGGTAAAATGTCCCCGAATCTGAGACTTTTAAAAAAAATTTTTAAAAAAAACTTGTTTAAAAAAAGTTTTTTTTCCAACCCTGCCCCAACTCTAGCACAAAATATGATTCAAACAAAAATTTGTCCTCATTGTCTACAAGCCCAAAATGGACAAGTATAACTCCACCTCAGTGATGTGGTTGGGTGGGGGGTATGGGGGTATTACCCCCAACTGCCAGGTAGCTTTCTTGCTCCGAAACCCATACCCCCCAAACTGGCCAGCTAGCTTTCTTGCTCCGGTCACCAAGTAAAAAATTGTTGATTTTAGTGCCAAAATGACCATTTTATGGGCCAAAATGGTCAAATTCGTTCAAATTTTCACACACGTGCACAAAAATACGCATTTTAAGGCTTATTTTTGCATAATTTCTACCAATTTTTATACCCCTGTTTTTGACTTCTGGACCAATACCCCCCAAATCGGGGTACCCGGCTGGCTAGCTAGCTTTCTTGCGCCGGACCCCTCCAGCTAGCTAGCTTTCTTGCTCGGACCAACTGCATCACTGCTCCACCTTAATAGGTTTATGTGAAACAAAACAACCCAATTCTATCCCAACAGGTCTGATCGGTTCATGCACGAACAGTTCGTACGAGGACATGTCACGTGCAGCCTCGGTGGCGAAACAAGCCAGTGAACACGGACTGAAATTCAAGTCGGCCTTCACGATTACACCTGGCAGCGAACAGATCAGGGCCACCATTGAACGCGATGGACAGGCGCAGATACTGGCCAGTGCTGGCGGATTGGTGGGCGAGGGGGGCAATACCACGCTTGTTTTGGCATTTATTGGGGATGTGCATTGTAAATTGAGGTTCTAGCGGCCAACGTATAAGTTGTTCCTGTCAGCAGCTCAGCTGTTCAATAGCTTTCATTCTCGAAAATTGACAACGCTTATTCGCTTGGTTGTCACATTGTACTTGTACATAACGCGAAGATTGCGCCTATCAATAGTTCGTTCGCGACGTACCGTAAGGAAGCCACCTAGGTCTACAAAAATTGTCTTACCAACCTAGCCCATGACGTTTAGGTGTTGGCTAACGCTTGTGGTCCGTGTATTGGACAATGGAATCGGCAGGATGTCAAGAAGGGAGAGAAGAATACCATTGTGACATCGTATAATCGCAACTTCACCGGACGAAACGATGCTAATCCGGTATGAGAATATTTTACTTTAATTTATCGGAACATTTTTTAATTTTTTTGTCAAATTATCTCTCACAGGCGACCCATTCGTTTGTGGCTTCCCCTGAAATTACCACGGCGCTGGCCCTGGCTGGAACGCTGGACTTCAATCCGTTGACTGACACGCTCAAAGGCACTGACGGTCTGCTAGATTTTTATTTTTTGTGCATTTTCTCTATTTTTGTGCATAATCGTTGCCCCCCGCCCACTGCTAATACTGTGCCCAAACTGCAGTACTGGAGTCTGGACATTACACCCCAGTGGGAAATGACTAAACGTGTAACCTGGCGTTATAAGCATGTAATCTATTAGTGGTATATTATATTTCGAGAGTGAATGAATGAGTATGTTGTTGAATAATCACGTCTCGTCAGTGTCCAAGGGTCTTTGGAAAGATTCATTCCCAGATCCTTAACTTGGACGAGGTACAACTTCGTCCTGTCGTAGTGTCGTAATAGGCTATCTGGTATCTTAGATTTGTTCCGTTTCTGTCAAAAAAACTGTGCCTCCATCAATGATTATGTGCTAAAATTTCATGGTTGAAACATTTTATGTTCTTCCTTCACTGTTTGGTGTGTACAAAAAGCAGCCTGTTTCAGGCAAGGAATTCAAACTGAAGCCGCCCACTGGTGATGAGTTGCCGCCAAACGGATTCGACCCTGGTGAATAACTTTTTGCTGAATTTTGTATCTGACATTCAATCTCAACTACCGTCTACCCTCTCTGCAATGAACCGTCAAATAACGCATCGTCTGTAACGCACGGCGATCACTACCTGGGTTACCAGTCTGGCGTTAACCTTGTATAGTTGGTACTGTTTGTGTCCTCATGATGGCCGAAAATACCGGGTCCATCCCGATCAATTCACTATTATTACAACATGCGGACTTGTATGTGCATAACGTTTGTCTCTGTCTGTCCCACAGGAGAGGACACGTACCAGCATCCGCCCAAAGACGGCACCTCGCTGCAAGTGGTTGTCGACCCGAAAAGTCAGCGACTGCAGCTGCTTGAGCCGTTCGAGAAATGGGATGGCAAAGACTTGCAGGATATGGTCGTGCTCATTAAGGTCGAGTTTGAGCTGGGATTTGGAATCTTAGTGCCGCGTGTGTGAGGGCGGCACGCGTTTTCTGTTCATTCAGGGTGCGTGACAGCCTCGCCGTGTCCGTACGCACACCATCAGAAACCACAATCACACATTCGCGACATTGTCACACATTTTGCTGCAGGTGAAAGGCAAGTGTACCACCGACCACATCAGTGCCGCCGGACCGTGGCTGAAGTTCCGCGGGCATCTGGATAATATTTCGAACAATCTGTTTTTGACGTACGTTTGCGCATGAATTAATTTTAACTGCGTTTTTTTCTTCCTTTAAACCATATATTTTTGCAGTGCAACTAATGCGGAAAACGGGGAGCTAAACAAAGTGCGCAACCAATTGACGAACGAGTTTGGTGCTGTTTGCGACACTGCGCGAGCGTACAAGGTGTGACGTTGTTTTAGGCTGCGATTAGATAAATGCGGAATGGCAAATTTCTGCATTCCGCATTCCGCGTTTATCTGCTCACCTTTGCGGACTTTTGAATTTCTGCAAGTAAATTTATGCTTTTGGTCAAACATCTCAGTTGCTGTTTGCGTTAACACGCAACATTTGAGGTCAGCACGCTGGAAGTTGTCATTGTCACCCAAGCACGCTCCATTCCGCAAAGGTGAGCAGATAAACGCGGAATGCGGAATGCAGAAATTTACCATTCCGCATTTATCTGCTCACCAATTTCCGCATTCCGCGTTTATCTGTTCACAGCCTTACTGTTCTCCTGTGTTGTCAGTCACACAGAATATTAGTGCTAAGCGTTCAACGAAACATTTCAGGCTGCAGGTGTGCAATGGGTGGCGTTTGGCGACGAGAATTATGGTGAGGGCTCGTCGCGTGAACATGCTGCGCTCGAACCGAGGCATTTGGGTGGAAGGGCAATTATTGTGAAAAGTTTTGCCCGAATTCATGGTTAGTCGTCTGTTGCCAGGATTTTTTTCAAAACCTTCCAGGTGCAGATCTCACAATGCATAATTTTGGAGTGACTGGCCCGAAACCTGTCCCAAAAACCAGCCAGTCTACTCTTCCAGAATATCCTTTATTAAAGTGTGACATTTATGTGCAGAAACTAACCTAAAGAAACAAGGCATGTTGCCGCTGACGTTTGCCAACACTGCTGATTACGACAAGGTGCAACCGTCCGATAAAGTGTCATTGGTCGGACTGAAACATCTGGCGCCCGGACAGGTAACGACGCTGGTTTTCTCTTAATTTATTCCATTGTATTTTATCAATAACTTGATTGCAGCAAGTGAAATGCATTTTGACGCATGAGAACGGCGCGAAAGACGAAATCATGCTGAACCACTCGATGAACGAACAGCAGATTGAATGGTTCAAAGCCGGATCGGCGTTGAATCGAATGAAGGAATTGAATGCTTGAATACGATGCGAATGGGACTGTGGTGTTGTACAATTGAGTGCCTCCATTAGCGTTATGAGTTACGCAGAATGTTGATATTTTATAATCAAGTCCAAATTAGTGTGACTTTGCACAGCGTATTTTTAGATCTACAGCACACATAGTAACGTTTTTCCGATGGCCAATTTCTTGTATGATTCTTTGTATATTGATGGGAGGATATTCACTTTTTTCGAATTGCTAGTCACTAGGACAATGCTGCTACTGAAATAATTGTTGAAATTGTTATCAAAATAGATTTTTATTTTTCTGTTGGTCAGGCTTACTATGGTAGTTGTTGTTTCTTTCAAAAATTTGATGCTGAGTGAAACATAAGCCGGGTTTCAATAATCTGTGCATTTTGCTGTGCCCCTTTGTTGTTTTCTGCAGTCGCTTTTAAAGCGATCTGACCCGAAACACATCATGACCGTTCAGCTAGCAGCGAATTTATTTTCGCGAGCTTCCATTTTGCGCTAAAAACACCCGCACGCAGTTGTTCCCCTGTTTTGTTCAGATTGTTTTATTTATTGTAGCTAAAAATGATAATGTGCATTGTGAACGGCAGAACATGGTGCGTACATATTTGCATAAAAGGTTAACTGATTGTACTGCTGATGTTTCGTGTCATGTCTGGACATGGGTCTTCATGAACCCACCAGATACGAGTCGTATTGGTTACCTGAGACCGTTTCGTGTTCTAAATTTGCCAGCCAAACCTGCAAAATTCAGATTCCGGTTCCCATTTGGCACAATGAGTTCCAACAACCAGGCCAACAAGACTTACGGCGATCGTCCGCGAAAGTTTCAACTGACCGATAATGGCGATTATTTTTACATTGGATCGGAGGTCGGTCCCGTACTTTGTCACTAGGTTGATCCTGTGCAAGATATTTATGTTGTGTGAAATTGCCGCACAACGAGACAATTTTGGTGATTTTCAGGTGGGCGCCTACCTCAAGCTGTTCCGTGGCACGCTCTACAAGAAATATCCCCAATTATGGAAACGGCTGGCCACCAGTGATGAGAAAAAGCTAATGGCCGAAATGAGTGTGTTACTTGACCAAATTGAACATAAGATAAACGCATTGCACAAAATAAGCGATTTTGTTGTTCGTTTTTCAGAATGCGCACAAAGTTACTTGAACACGAACATCATGTTGGTGAAAGCAGATGAGGTGGACGAGATTCTGCTAGGCGCGGATGAAAAGTACAAAGCCATCAGTTTGGGTGGTGGTGGAGGAGGTGGAATGAATGAGTCGCGGTTGGTGTTGTGTGTTGATTGCTTGAAGTTTTTGAATAAAAACCGGCTGTGTTTTAGCACAAACATCAGTGCACTTATTCTGAACAGAGCTCATTCATAAAGCACCAGAGTTTTCTGTATATTTACAATCTCAATGCTTCACATGAGAAATTTCGGTGTTTGTGTCTTGTATTACGACAGAAATTTTGCCATCTCTGGACATGGGCATGTAGGTAGTGTAGATGAGAGACCGCTTTTTGTTTGTTGTCATGTTTTCGGTTTAGCCAATCTTCGATTATTGGTGCATTTTTTCAATGAGCAGGCAGATCATTCACAGCGGAAGCACCAATTAACTTTCAGTCAGTATGTGTGTGCGTGTCAATTGCTTGATCGCAGTCGCAACCTAATGTTTCAGCAGTGACAGCAAGTTGTCGAACACCCCGTTGTCGAGCAGTGCCGGCGGTACATCGAGTCGTCGCAGTGCTGCCGGTGGCGGTGCGAACACGGCCAGTCAACAGGCTTGGTTGGGTCAATTGTCCAGCGGGGCACATCATTTGGACGCTGTGCCGTGCAGCACGCAGGTGGCTCACACGCGTATCGGCCATAAGAAAATGCGCACGTTCCCGTTGTGGTGAGCGAGTGATTTTCGCTTGCTTTTTATTTTCAATGAAAAGAAAGAGAAAATATCTAATGTTGTCACAGTTTTGACGACAACGATCCAGCGGCAATACACGCGAACGCGAATCAGGCTGAATGCTTGGTGGCGATTCGATTGGACATGGAGATTGATGGATACAAACTGAGGGACTGTTTCTGTTGGAATAAGAACGGTGCGTTTGACATTTTGTGGATTTGGAGCGATATTCGACAACCGACTGTTCGAAACGTCTCTGCCTTTATGGGTACTCTGAAACATCAATGACCGCCGGTTGCGACTATGCAGACTGCTGCAGTCAACCACGTTGTGTGATAATTCGTTTGTAAGGGACGTGAATTGTGCGGTGCGGACCAGACGGCGTGCACGTTGACCACCAAAACTTGACATCATTCCTGCAAAATTCATTGTTGAACTTTGTTCGCTCTGCATCAAAATTTCAGACTCATCCCCCATCCGACCTGGGATCTTTTGGGTCTTGCTTCTTTTGTGAGAGTTTAAAAAAATTGTGTTGCACCTCCAATAACGAATATAAACCGGCATTCTCTGGCACGTTGTTGCACTCGAGCTCTCACTCCACTTTATATGCCTGCTCTATGTACAGAGACCCTGGTCACACCGGAGATCTTTGCCGAACTGTTGTGCGATGACCTCGATCTGCCACCGACATCGTTTGTGCCGGCAATATGCAATTCGATACGACAACAGTTGGAGGCACACGGCGATGGAGGCAGTGCGGCGGCGTTGTTGAATGACCAGCACGACCAACGCGCTACGTTGAAGGTTGGGGAGTGGGGCACTTGGTGGGGTTTAAAGGGTCGGTCGAACGAACACCACGGAAATGAAGGACAGCACTGTGCTGGTATTGTTTGCAAAGAAATTCGTCTAACTGTCAAATCGCGAATCAATGGGGTACCATTGTGGAATAAAATCAGATCCTCGGCATTGCTCGGCCCGAATTGGTGGAATGAAGAAAAGTATTTGTTGCCTATATTTGCTTTTGTTCAGTTTTCCACTTCCCAAAATGAACACAGTATGTAGCATTCATTTTTGTGCAGCTGAACATTCACGTCGGCAATCTATCGTTGGTCGACCAGATTGAGTGGGACATGTGTGAACCGCAGAATTCGCCCGAACAATTTGCAACGAAATTATGCGCCGAACTGGGTCTGGGTGGGGAGTTTGTGTCGGCCGTCGCCTACAGCATTCGCGGACAATTGGCATGGAACCAGCGCACTTATGCGTTCAGGTCGGGCTTCAGTTGGTCTTGGGTTGTGTCTTCTGTTCTGGTTCTTTACGGGAATCATTATGAAAACGCATGCTGAATATTTTTGAATACCTTCATTATGCTGGCGTTGAAACAAGCTGTTGCCCGTGCGGGGCGATGTAAAGTAGGAGAAAGACATGCAGTTTGGTGGCACATTCAGGCGTGCACACCGGAGTCGGATACACTGCTTGCTTTTGCAGCCTTTGCTGCTCCCAGCAAAGTTCAAAGCACTGCAGAGAGTGAACGAGATCAACAGCGTGTTTTCATGACTATGAATTAGAACTTGGTTCCCGTGGAGGGACGTCCCGTGATCATCAGATCCTATTTGCCGGGCACATATAATGTTTCATCACATGATTATACTCCCGTTCGTTGTTGCAGCGAATCCCCATTGCCGACAGTTGATTGTCCGTTCCGTACAGCGAACGAAGCCGAACAATGGGGTGCGTTCTTGGAAACATTGACCGATGCTGAAATGGAGAAGAAGATCAGGGATCAGGACCGGAACACACGACGAATGCGTCGACTCGCGCAGACAACACCCTATGTCTAGGCTTGAGTTTTTTTAGGGGGGGGGGCGCTCGGGGCATTGTTGGACTGGACTCCATTGTTTGTGTGTACTTGCATGAATTGTAGTTGCCTACCTTTGGTGTTGCTGCTTGTTCGAAATTATACTGTACAAGTCTGGATTCCTGGAGTTTTTCTCACAGCCCCGAGCTCTCCTTCAGTTTGCGCTGTTCTTGAGATGGCTTTTTGTATCCTAAACTTCGATGCTTTCAATGTGTTCCAAGCGCGTATTTCATGTGTGTCCGATTTGATTTCGCATTGTCGCATTGACTTGAAATGTTCTGCAATTATCATTCCGGCACAATACAACTCTGTTTTTAGTTGATTGAGCCAAACACGTGCTACTTGTTTGAAATACCGGATCCGGCATTCAACTTTTTTGATATTTCTGTCATGATGCTCGCGTTTCGTTCTCAGTGTTCATTGTTGTTTCATTTGTTTTTCGATGATTATCTGACCGCCACATATTCAGTCCAACTGAACATTGAAGCTTGATTATTTTTTTAACACAGGTGGTTTTGATTATTATTTATCGCATCGAAATGCGCATCATGTATGTATCTCCTATATCTAGCCTTAATGTCCCAATCGTTTTTGTATTGTACTGAATGTCGTGTGCTTGTTCTTTTTTTACATACTCGGAGGAATAATAACAAAACTTTTGCATATCCGACCGATGACTTTTTCTGCACAAAATACAGCGACTGCGATAATTTTCCCTCGCGAACGCACGTGATCACTCAATCGCGTTTGATTGCCCGTTTTTTCGCAGTGTCCCGAAACTAATACACATAATGTGAAAGAGAAACAAGTGCCTGCTTTTTCTTGAACCTTTCCTGCTGCAAATAACCACGCGTGCTTTCTAGAGCACTGAAGCTCATGTCGCGGTCTCAACAACGATGTTTCAACAGTGGAATAGAAACACAAAAAATAAAGGCAAACCACGCCAACATGAGCCCGATTTCGAAGGTGGTGTGTGTTCAAAACAAATAGAAAGAGAAAATCATCATGCTCTACTTTGTATTCTTCAACGTTTAACATTTTCCAAATCAGCAGCCACGTGTGAATGTTTCACAATTCTGCCAGCTGCGAAATCGGGCTCGTGTTGGCGTAGTTTGCCTAACTTGTTCCGCGACCCTCCAGAGTTTGAAAGCGCACAAACAATTACTGTGCATACGTCCAAGAGGTTGATGGACAAAGCATGCACTTATACGAATGTACGTGCATCTGAAGTTTCAAAACCTGTCTCGGACCCTGTAAAAGAAGTCGTGATCACGGTGTCTATAGTAATTATGATGACTACACTCTCTGAACAACCAAAATCATTCGAGTATTGCAGATTATAAGTGCTACCATGAGCACAGAAGTTCGCGTATCACAAATTCGGAACGTGCGCTTGTTTTTTTCAATGTCGCCGCTTTTTCAACAAACAAGTCTAACTTCGGAGCCAGTTTTACGTCCAACAAACCACAAAGAGTAGAGTGTATCAATAGCACTTGAGCATCCTGAGCCTTTTGCAGTCTGAATCAAATGCCCATGGATTTTTATTTCAATCTCGCATGAGTCCTGAAATAACATAGTGGATGTCGTTTTTTTCACGCCACGGCGGATGCGCGAAAACTGAGTGACCACAGTCAAAGGCACGTGCATGGTGTGGAAACAGTCGTTTCGGACTTTATTATGCATTTTTATGTCACGCAATTTTGTATCATTTTCACATGAATTTATTATGAGCATTCCAGTTTCAGGCCTGTATAAATGAACTGCGCCTCGCTACATTCAAGCAAAGCTGCCAAAAACGGTTTGTTGTTTAACGAGGATATGCCCCCGTCTGGAAAAGAAGCTGCTTTCATAGACAGTACATAATTATGGTCATTGCTGCTATTGAATTAGCATTGCTGAAAAGCATAAAACTGCCGGACAGTGCAACTTGCCAATGCGTGCGAAGCGATACAAGCTTACAGTCCAGTTGCTATATTTAGTGCAGCAATGCAGATACAATGTAAAAAGCCGTGAAATTAGGATGCACATGCGTGCGCGTGCATGTAGATGGTTACTGGCGATCAGTTTACCCCACGCACGACACAGTTACAGTTTTTCTGTCGCATTGCGCGCATTCTGTGAACAACTTGCACTTGTTATTTATTATATACATGCATGTGTGTGATCGTGTAATTTAGCCATTTCGCAAGCTACATGTGTAAAAATGTTGATCGAAGAAAAAAAATCGATTTAACTTCAGCCGCTATCGGTACTTCAAACTTCATTTTTCGCTGTTTGTGGACTTGGACTATTTAAAGTTTCGTGAAACATCACTTTATACATTCCTCGTAGAATTGCTACGTGCACGCATGCGGAGCGGAAATGTTTTCATATCTGCTCGTGAATCTTCCAAAAAAATGCTCGCGCACACACATGCATTCTTCGTCCACAGATAAACAGACACGCAACGCGAAAATTCGGAGATGATTTTAGGACTGCGGTGACATTCAAAAATGTTATGCATTCGTAGATTCAAGTGCACCATGTGGGCTTATACTAATGTTGTCAACGCAGCTGCCTGTGACTAGTGCAAACGCAGCCGAACTTCTGTTGTCATCAATAGACCACTCGCCCCATTCAAGTGTACAGCAATCCCTGTATTGATATTTTCTCACGTTCAGCTGTTGTCGAAGAGCGCTATGTGCGGTTTGCACGAATCACGGCCACTTGCGTTGACCACAGTAGTATCAGCCAGCTTCCCCATGTGTGTGTGTAAGATTACACGCACATGTACATTTTTTTTTTTTTTTTTTTCCGCTTTTTTTTTTTTTTTTTTTTTTTTTGTAAATGGATTTTCCTGGGGGAAGTTAATTTTGAGGGGGGAAAAGGGAGAAAATTTTATAAAAAAAAAAAAAATTTTTTTCACCCTGCACTGTAACAGAACGAGAGTGTACTACATCGTGCAATAGTGCACCAACGTTTCGTAGAATTTACCCACACATCGCAGAAAAACGTGCACGCACTAATTTATCTGTCGCTCGCTCGTACGCGCACCCAACCCATGAAAGTCGTTCGCTGAGATATGTATATCTTGCTGACAGATAATGCTTGTCGTTAGTGTTGCACCGAAAGTAGGTTATGGCCTAATATTCTTACTAGAAGCAATTACCTGGGTAGCTTTGGTGGGTCCTCTGGCTCAGAGGGGCACATTACGCAATCATTGTTGGATGGGACACCCTTCAACTTGATTAAGATAACCTTGATTAAGATTCAACTCGTTAACCAAGATGAGCATAACAAAGCTAACGTGTCTAAGTGATGTTTCAAAGGCCATGATTGAAACAATGTTGCCCTCATCAGTAGATATGTTGATCTCAGTAAGGTGATCTGCACCTAACAGATGTTCCATCAGTATCACCCCTTATGCGTGCACCTGAGTAGTAACCAGCCAGACTAACCCACTACATTTGATGTGCAACACATGTGTTGTCGTGCCGTCAAGTGTTGAATGGTCTTGGGGTTGTGGATTGGATTGATTTGTCTGCATGCGTATATTGATTGCCAATATCAACAACCTTATCTTGCGTGCGCGCATCTCCCTCCACCCTGACACCCGACCTGTGTGATTATTTGTATCCTTTCATCTCACACCTATTCATGTCATATTTTAATCAATGTCGTAAGAACGTGGTAAAAAGCCGGATCGGACGATACTCACCTCGCTCGCTTATCCTTGTACCTGTAATATTATTACACTATGGTCACTATTGCGAAAGCCGTTTAGCATTTACAGGCATGCAGCCAGCTGCGGTCTTTCACATTTTAAACTTAGGAATTTTCGCCAAGAGTGAAATTCATTTTCATTGGCCGAGCCGTTAATGACATTTTTTCCAGAAAAAGACAGCCCAAAATGTGACAAAATAAGTCTCAACACCGAATCTCGCTCGTGTCCATTTCCAACACCCGAAATGGCGGTTGTGATTCCGCACGGTCGGCCCCCGCCATCGACCTCCACTCATCGACGACGACAACATTTTGCGACGTTGAGTGGGTTCAGTCCCTTGGGTCGGGCGATGTGCTGCGCGTTCTATGGCACCAATTGCATATCGGTGGTGAGTCATGCATATGATGTGAGACGACACTTTGGTTAACAGGACTTGTGTGCATGCATAATCAGTCATGTGGTCTGGTTCTATGTCCCATCAGGAAGGAAATGGAGTTCGGGACAAATCGAGTCCATAAAATTATTTTGTGTCGACGAATCTAAATCCGATGTCCATTTGGACACGTATTTTTTATTTAGTATTAGTGGGAACAACTTTACGATGGTCAAAATTGCTGAAAGCAAACCCCGAAATAACGTCAATGCACGCACGTGACCTCTTTAAAGGGGTCATGAACCATTTGGGGTCATCTCACCGATTTGGCTCAGACCTTGTATCCGCGGGGGGTGTTTGTTTGGATGTGTTGAATAAGAATTTCGGTTTTTGCGTCCATCAACGTATATGCTACACCCCCGTTCGCAGCTGATGTCGCTGTGCGGCATCGCCTACGGTTTGTGGATCGTGATTATGCGCAGTCAGTACGCAGCGTTGATCGAGCCTCGACTCTACGTCAGTGTTGGCTTCATTCTGGTCGTGGTCGGTTGTATGGCCGTTGCTAACGCTCTCGCTGGATTCTACTTTACCGCCATGGAAATGAGATGTTTCATATACACGGTTAGCGCAGGATAATTTATCATCGAAGTTTCACGTTTGAGATCTTTGGTTTGATCTGAGTGCCATTTTCGCAAAGCGGCTCCTGATGATGTTACCCAATTTGGCGACCGGATCAGAATGGTCCGGTCACCTTTTTAGCACTTTAACAAACGTATTTGAAGTTTAGTAATAGATCGATTTGGCCTGGAAACTACCTCTAAACTGGTGGAAATATTGAAATGAATGCCCAAAGACTGTTTAACAATCAAATTTTGATTCTAAGTGCTGACCAAGGACATGGTGCATGAATCGAGTTGAAACAATTGACCGCAGTGTGAATGTAAAATATCAGTCCATCCGAACAAAACATCACGGCGCATTCGAATGTAGTGTGATCCAAGTGATGTTTCAACGCTCCCAGACGTTGTCACAAATGTGTCTGCTGTATATGATACTGTTTTCGTTTCAGTACACGATCGGCAGTGTCATTCTGTGCATCATGCTGGCAATTGGTGGCGTGATGGGCTTCGTATTCAGATATCAGGTATGAAACATCACAATCTTACACATAATCTTCTGCACAATTGGAGCCCACAAAGCCCAAACCCACTGTGCATCGTAATCTTACATATGGAAAACAACGAAACCCGCCATAAAATCAACCCAAACTTTCCACCAGCTTGTCTATCAAACGCCGATGCACGTGCGCATGCTAACATCTCTGCGTGAATTATACGGGTTGAAGGATCGCACCGAGCTCACACTCGCCTGGGATGCGTTGCAGAGAAATGTGAGGTTGTTGCATTTGATTTGGTTCTAGGAAACACCATGGGCCGAATTCCCGAAACTGCATTCCTGATCTCAATTTGTGGCGTGCCTCAATACTAATTCAGTTTGCGCTTCTCGGGGCTCGGCCCTCTCTTACTTTATCGCACTTCAGGTATTTCATTTCATCTTCTAATGTAATTTCTTTCGTTTCATCACGACATAATTGGCCATCGGTTGATGGGGTTAGATTTGGGCTCGGTTGATCCAGGCCCGCATTTTATCATCCCTCAGTTTATCTTGCCCACTTAATTTCATTCCAAAAGTCGACATTTGCATATATGACAGAATTAACGTTGCAGTTCAATTGCTGTGCGGTGAACGGTACGGATAACTACCGTATCTGGCGTACTTCAAAGTGGTACATGCGACAACGTCCCCCTGACGGTCAGGCAAAGTACATGTTGCCTGAATCATGTTGTGCCACACTCGACGACGGAGAGTATGTGAGCAGGGATGAGTGCCTCTACATGGACTTGAATCGACCACCGCTGCAGGCCATAAATGCTGATGTAAGGTATTGGTTTGTATGGGCTGGCTATGCGATAACATATGGCAACGTAATGGGCATGATAACATGAATGGGTATGGCTCTGTTCGCTGGTGTTTCATTCCAACAATAACTTTAGGTTTGATGCAATCATTGGCCATCGCGTGATGGCTTCTGTTCCTAAATTTCTCTGCTTGCGATCGTGGTCCAGTTTGTCTGGTTCCGTAAGCTCACACTGAAGGCTTCGAAAAGTATGTAATTGACACAAATTCGACTGTCACGCCAGTGGATACGATCTCAATATAGTGTGTGGAGAAGAGTGTCAGATATCAGTGTGTGTGTCTTTTTTAAAAAAGTAGCATTGAAAGAACGATCATGCCCAAATGTTCCATGTTCCAGACATGCTATCATCCGTTACAACTTGACCTGTTGCATTGTGCCCTGGTCGGCGGTAGCTTGTCACTCGCGTCTGCCACCGTGATTGTGAGTTGTCGTTGATGTTGCTGCATGCTAACAAACAAACATATACTATGTGCCATTTCAGCTTATACCAGCGTTTTTCGCTGCCGTTTACGCGTGCATGATCCAGAAATGAAGAAAAGCTGTGATTGTATTTGTACATAGTCCATAGCAAATCGTGATGTTTCCCTTCTTTGATTGCAAGGTAATTCACATGTGCAATTCTTCGTTGTTCCGGTAATGAACGAATCATAAAATAAAAACCAGAATTTATTGCACTGGAATGCGACGAGTTGAAGGAAGTCACGGAAATGTGGTGGTTAGTTAGATAACCCATCAGTGGCCTGAAATCTGGTGGTGATTTGGTGCGGTTGTGATTCCGGACTAAGTGGGTGATCGGGGCCGGGGGCGAAACGAATGGGTATGACCGGTGATTTCGGCGACTGACGCTTCAATGACTTTTCACAAATAGAGTGACCGTCAGCTTCGCAGCAGCATGGCGGCGACCATGTTGAACTTCTCAATTGATCCACTGAATGAAATTCTAAATTCGAAGAAGTGTGGATGTAAGAAGCGACGGTAGACGCCGGCGACGATTTGTTCCAAGCGGGCACTACCACAGCTCGGGCCTGACGAAGGCATCATAAAGTAAAAAGCGAGACGAATATATACATATGGTTTTAGTGCAAAGTGATGAAACATCTGAGGCTTTTAGAGAGGAAATATGATTGATTGTGACTGACAGTGAACTGATTTGATTGGGGTTACCACAACCAACTTCACGTGCCCGAAGTGAATACATTAATACAGAAGTGAAAAGTGCCCGAAGATTCAGAGTGCCCGAAGTAAATGAGCGACGAAAACAACTTTGTGGTCGCCACTGCACATTTATGGCCAACACGTTGTATAAACTCACGAATTTCATTCCTTTGAGTTGGATTGACCGAAAGCTCGCAAATGTTCCTCCCGGGGCTAATGAAAGAGAAACAGGAAGATTGGGAATTTTCAGAAGGATTTTGGAGATTGGGATCATAATTGCGCGCTCTTCAGCAGACGAAGGAACATTCATGTTCATGATTCATGCTGAGATCTGATCGTAAAGGTGAACTGAACGAACGTCTGTGCAGGTGCAAAATGCTGCATCGCCGCTGTTTTCTGGGGTGCTTTTCGCGAGCTTCATCCAGTCGTTCTTGTGTTGTCGCTGTCGGTCAAGGTGCATCGACTTTGCCGTCGCCTGTTGCCTGTCGACGTCGTCTTTTCACATCGAACACGTCACAAACGAATGTACAATCGAGCCAATCACCGAGTGACCGACTGGTCTACGTGTCGAGCATCAACAAAACTGTCAAGCTCGTCAAGTTGTTCTCGTTTTCCACGTCCATCGCCGCCATGATCATTCAGCCGTTGATGCTACACAAGGTTCGTCCACGCCGCTGGTGGTTTGGTTCAAAATTGCCGGGAGAGCAGTGATCACCTGTTTGGAAACGGGCCGGGTAAAGTCGGCCCCGGCCGGCCCGGTCGGCGAAAAGTCCGCCTCCCCCCCCCCCCCCGACCCGCAGGGTAGTACTTGGGGGGGGGGGGGGGGGGGGGCCGTCCCCCCCAAATTCATCTATCTATCGTCAACACTTTTTGATTTCATCTATCTATCGTCAACACTTATGGGCAAATCTATCTATCGTCAACAAATTCTGGGAACAATCTATCTATCGTCAACACATTTGGACCCCAAAATGGGTATTTTTGCCTCAAAATGGCTCAAAATCGGTATTTTTTGTCCCAAATAGGCAAAAAATCGCGCGCTACGCGCGGATTTAGTACATCTAAGTACATTTTCATTGATATTTACACATTATTACCTACTTAGTGCACTATACTATACCTTGATTTTTGGCGACCCCCCCCCCCACCATCTATCTTTCGTCAACAAGTTTGGGTCGACCCCCCCCCCCAGATTTCGGACTTGGGTCATCTATCTATCGTCAACACATTTCGGGTCCCAATCTATCTATCGTCAACACCCTGACCAAGTACTACACTGCCGACCCGGCCCGTTTTGGCTTGAGGGTGGCCGGCCGGCATGGATTTTTTAATCAAATTTAGTAGCCAAAAATAGGCATTGACCGAAAAATCACACATTTCGGCCTAAAAATGCCCATTCTATGCCTAAAATGCCTATTTTAGGCAAAATTGGGGAAATTAGTGTGCCGTAAAACCTAAAATACAAGGGGGGCTGTATTTTTTCACTGACCCCTTTTAGGGGGGCTGTATTTTTGGGGGGGGGCTGTATTTTTTCGCTGCCCAAAATCTCAAAAAATGTTCCCAAAAATGCCCCTCAAATGGAGTTCTGTCGGGGTGTTACTGGCAGAACTGGTCATTATTGAGTGTTTTTAGGTGCAGATCTTCCATAAAAGGCTTTACGTCATCATATACTCAACCACAAACGTTGTACATAATGTGTCGTATACAAGAACTTGACTTTACGACCCCCAAGCGGGGAATTCCAAGTTGGGGGGGGGCTGTATTTTTGGGGGCTCTATTTTTCACTGACCCCGTTTAGGGGGGGGGCTGTATTTTTGGGGGGCTCTATTTTTGGGGGGGGGGGTGTTTTTGGGGGTGGGGGTGGGGGGTTCCTTCGTCGGGGGAGTTTGTGTTCCTTTGGGGCCGGGGGGGCCCCCATCCAGAAACTACACTGTATGCTATTGAAGACATCGAAGCTCAAGTTACCTGGTTCTAAGCCTGCAGATGGTACTTCGACATTGGTTAAGTTTCTGGATATTGAAAAATGAGGATCAAAAACGTCATTTTTTGTCGAAAATTGGAAAAAAATTTGTTTGTTTTTTACGGGAATTTATTTTCGGTCCAAACATGGACCCGGTTTTTCGGTTTTTTCACAAAAAAACTGTTCGTTTCTACCCGCAACTATAACACGATACTGGCAAAGCAAAAAATAACAAAAAAAAATCTATTTTTTCTTTGTTTTGCAACGCTGAGAGTAGCTCACCACTGCTTTGCCAGTGGGGCAGTGAAGAAATACAAGCTCCTCATGTACTTACAAACCCTGATGACGTTGCCCCAAAACAGAGTAGAAGACCTGCTTCTGCTTCTAGGAAACGGCTTATGTGTAAAATGCTCTTTTCGTTTGCAGCATTGGTCGTCGATGCACGATCCACTAACTCTGGCATCCGTCGGTCTGACATCAATCGTCTGTTTGGGCATGTTTCTCACTCCGTTGCTGCTCCATTTTCTCATCAAACGTCACGTTCACTCGATTTACTATGATCCGTCGAATCAGGTTCGTTTGATAGTTTGCATTTTTTGCTAATTTGACGCGAGAGACTTATCCATAGCCACAGGTTTGTGTCAAAAAAATTTCAAGAAGTATTTTTTAATTTGTTTTTGAATTTTTTAAAAATTATCACAATTAATAAATGATAAACGACGTTCGCTTGCGTTGCAGCAATTCACAGCGATCACGTATTCACTGTTGATGCAACGTGTTCGCACACGATTCACTGCGGCCGATGTCGTTGAACTCGCGTCGCCCCGAGCCGACGGCTCGCCGCTGCAGTTTGGTGAGTGATTGAAGTTGAAATTTCGAGAATTGTGACATCATCATCATCAAACACCAAACCATGCCTGTCTACGGAAAGTAGTATTTTTAGAGATATTTAATCTGATAAGAGCTTTCAGGCACCATTGCCGTTCACGGGAAGCCGCTCTTATTCGATTTGTCACCACAAGCATTCACTGATCAGACGGCCTGTAGGATATTGATGGAAGCGTGTGGCAACATCAAGGAGTATTCGAACATGAAATCACGACGAGCTTAATTGTTATTTTGAAATGTTAATTTATGCTATTTTAGTCCAGTCTGTCCCGAGTCCACTGCCACTGGTTGTTATTCATTTTGCTCAAATTTGTTTCACTATGAATAAACAAAGAACGTCTCAATTTTATGCAAGTATTTTTAATTCTATGTTTGGCTCCACTGTTCCATCGTCAGCCGTGTGCTGTTGACGTATCACTTCATTCATTCACCGTGATGTACAAGTTTGTACTGATTCAATCTGATTTTCCGATTTCTCATGAGAGGTTGCCAAAATGCGTCGCATCGTGACGCGTGACACAGACAAAGATGTTGAACCACCCTGTTACGCCGACATCCCTGCCGTGGCCAGAATCAAGCCCGGCGATAGACGATCGACGGACGATGACCAGACTGTGAAACATCGATATCAGAGATTGGCGGAGAGGTGCACAAAGGACTGGGGCTATTTCGATGGACAGGTGAGTGGAATTATTATCCGGTGAGCGAGTCGACATTATGTCAGCTGTGCGTGTGTGCAACGAAATTTTACCGACATTGTGAAAGTTCGAATTGGGTTTCTGATGTTGCCGCTTTTGACATGCCTTTATCGAACCATAAAGACAAGGCCAATTTCAAGCTGCTGCTGCTGAATTTTTTTATTACCATGATGGCTTTGACTTGGATACACCATTGGACAAACTAGTGTTATACATAGTTTCGGGTAGACAATCAAGCCTATGGATTTACCGTTTTACCGTATGATGAACGCTCAATAAAGGTAACGACAACATTTCACATTCCATTATCATGATTTCAGTTTGTGCGTCCAACGAGTCCCCCAGTGCCGTGGCGTGCTATCACGTTGGCGATTGTGTTGTGTGTGATCGGATGTCTGTTGATCACCGTTGGCGTCATGTTGCTCACCGGGTTCATCGATGTCAAGGTGTGTATTGGACTTCTTATCCAACTCTAGCGTATCAATTCCAACGTGTAAGAACCAGTAATAGCTGTGGTTCCACATTGCCGCACGCCGACTGATCTCTTAATCTCGTCAATTGGCGTCTCATCTCATCCGGTCAGGTTTCTCAAAATTATATACTGTAACAAGAAAGTCTAAACCTGTACATGCGGATGTGTCAAGCTGGAAGAACTGTCCATGTTTTAAATTGAGAAACAAGATTGCCTGCGCCTGCCTGAACATTCCACCGTAAACATTAACAAAATTGCAATAAACCGCATTCATTACCAGTTCACCACATCCTGTTTGATCGTATTTTTGATGACGGCTTGTGTGTCACGCAAGAATGATCAGAGAAAAATGAACACAACAAGGTTTGGTAAAATATTCATTTCTTGACACTGCCTCATCCAACAAACCACTCGCGCTCATTCCGTCCCAATTATTCGATTTCAGTACAGCGACCGAACGTGGCCGGTGCTGATCCTGGGCACGTTGATGTTCATTCCCGGCGCGTATCACGTGCGAATCGCGTATTGTGCCTACATTGGCGTGCCTGGATATTCATATGATGACATTCCTGACTTTGATTGATATCCATTTGGTCGTTGAGCACCAACGTACAGTGCGCCCTCCTTATAGCGACTCCTCGTGAAGTGAAGTTTTCCGTGATAAGTATACAAAGTTCAACATGTCTATTTCTATGTGGTGAAGGAAATGACTGATCTTGATCATGTCTCTGTAAAGAGGGCAGACTAAAAATTGTCAATGAGCTTGATTACCGCCCTTCTGCGCACTGTTCGGTGTCTATAGCTCTTCCGGAAGTGTTAATCAACAGTTTCCGTTTTAGACGTTTGCTGTCTGTTAATTAATAAATGATTCACTAGTCATTACGGGTAACTTTTTATAAGTGATGTTGCAAATTGCTCTCTCATATCAATTGCATGTGCTGATTGAGATAACGTTTGGCCTACGATGATATTTATTTTGACATAGTTTTGTCGTTGTCGTTTGTCGTCAGATCTGTTTTGAAGCTGGGCTGTATTCCGTCTGAAAGCAAACAATCTCCGAAAAAGAAATTTCTGAGAGCCTAGTTTTTATTGGCGTTTTCAGCCGGTGTTCTGCACGTACTGTAGACGCCTGGTCCGTTGAATACACTGCGCATCACTTATGTACAGTGTGGACGAAAAGTCCATTTTCGTTTCAAATGCTCTCCGTTCACATGTTTTATCGATCTACGCTAAAACGTTGGCCCGGTGTTTACGTGTTTTCATATCTATTTGCAGCCGGCGGTCTGGTTTTGCTTTTTTGTACAGAATAAATGCATAAGAACGCTTGTCTGTTGGGAAATAACACGCGATTGTTTTATGATGTGCCCGCATTGGTGTTCTTTCGTACGCCTTGCTCTCACTTTCATGTTGAGAGTGTACCTGTTTGGGATTGCTAATTTGAAATTTTCTGTGTCAACAATATTTGCAGATTCTCCACCTTAACTGTGATAGTGTGCAATGTCCAGCAATGAGCCCCCGAACAGTCCCCTGCCCAACACCAGCTGTTGGTGGAAACCACCCAGCTTTCTCGCCTCCTATTCAACGCTGATGCGGTTCGTTGTAGTTTGCACTATTTCTGTCTTTGTCTATCCCTTGCGGGATCTGAATGGTATCAATATCATGGTCTTGGTTAATTTCAGACAGAACTCGACGTCTATGCCGAGTGATTTGCACCAAATCCATGATTTATTGTCCGACAACTCGAGCGGCAATCAATATGCGGACTTGGAAGTTGGCAGCCCGACAGGTCCAGGGTTCATGTCATCAATGTGAGTGTGCACCCGTTCAGGTTGAACTTCAAATTTGCAATGTTGGATGACAATGAGGGCGAACGACTACAGCACCCATATTCCACGTGACTTGGTCACTTGCTGACCTTTTTGTTTGCCTTGGCCGCAGGAACAGTGCTTATTCCAATGTAGATAACAGACGACTCGACAATGCCATGTATTTCTTGCGCTCATGCGACTTGCTCTGACGACATTAGAATTAGTCCAGCCAATGCAAATAGTGAACTCAGCCGTTATCTAGCACACAGCTTGCTCCCGTTGTATCGTTGATTTGTATAAACTCTGTTGAACCAACATGGCTATAACGACTTCTACAGTGTTTTCTTATCTGTTGCTTCTCAGAAGACGGGCAGACACTTTCGCTTGTTGACGTCATTTAGATGCAAGTACACAAGTGGCGGTGGTTTGGTAACTACAATGCTGAATGTTGTGTAAATTTGGTGATTTTGGAATTATCTACTTTGCGACTGATTGAAGGAAAGATGGTCAAAATTTAAAAAGTATGGCCATTGAAACAACCAAGCAATATTTCGTGCACAAGAGCAACTCGGTGAAAGAATTCTTATTCGGTGATTGGGGGGACGTTAATGAGTAAGTCGTTTGAGCGGTTTCAACTTTTCGTGACGCGGTTGCCTGGTTTTGATTGGGCCGTGTTTTCTGACAGATGTTTCGCACATGTTTTTACCAGCGTTGTGGAGCCCAAGCAATATTTGGCATGCGGCAAATGTTGGTATGACCTTTTATGTTCTGTGCGTTGATAATATTCTCAAACCGTAAAAGCACCAAGTAGGATTTATTATTTTTCAGGTCGAAAGATGACCACAACATTCCCCCATCGGCAAACGAGAGCCCGAAACGCAAGTTGCGTCAAAACAAAACGCTGACCGGCATGGAATTCTTGCAACCAAATCGAGGAAACGAATTTGCGACCGATGGTGGTGGGTGATGAGTTTGATTCAGATTTTTTCGCATTTTGCCCGATGCAATTTGCAATTCAATCCCATCTCGAGATTAGTGTAGTACAGTATCTGCCCTAAAATTTCTCCCCCCCCCTCCCAAATGACCTGGCCGCGAAGTATGGTATTCCCCCTCGGAAGTAGCCACAGTACTGGTTGGATTGATAGCCTGATACTTTTCAACGATTCGTCTTCGATTGCAGGGGTTGTTCGAAAATCACGAACTCTGAATATCGACTAAAGAAAAAATGAGAAATTTCGAGCACTGGAGTTGCGTTCAGCAAAGTTTATACTGGATATTGGGCAAAGTTAGCTGGCTCTCTAAAACCGGACAATGCACGTGCACGCATAGCTCTACTGCACATGCGTAACTCTGGCAGTCTTAGAACTCTCCTCAAAACACTTTTGTTGTTTTCGCTAAACAGAGTCGCGACCCTTGCAGAGTTCCACAGTACGCCCGTGTCGCCGTTTCGCCGTCAATTCCACGACGGACAACAGTCAACGATTCCACACTCCTCCGCCGGTGGTGTTGGTGGTCTGAATCTCACCGAGATTGTCAAGCAATCAATGTCACCCGAGTCACGTCAGCACAGCGCATCGGCGTCTCAGCCCGTTGATGTTTCAAACGCGAATGTAAATACGACTGTGCGCGCACAACAACAGGCTGACAGTGACTGGGCATCATCTGGTCTGTCGCATTATTTGTTCCGCCGCAAATTGCCTGAGTCCAAGAACGAACTCTACCGATACATGGCGCTCGATAAACCGCACTAATTTGTACATTTGCATTGATTCGGATCGAGTTCTTATCTCGGTTTGTTCATTTGTTTGTATAATCTGTGTATGTATGGACAAGGAGTTCTGTCTTGTCTTATTTTTCCCTGTGCAGAGCTTCTATTACGTCAGTGAATTTTGTTATTTAAACACAGCACGCAACATAACTACTGCAGTCTTGTGCATCCCTAAACTGTTTTTATGGCGATTTATTCTTGTAAGAGGTTCTCTGCTTGTCAGATCAATTTGGGGGAACGTAATTCGTTGATTGTTGGCAGATGGCTGATGGCAAAGACGGCTGCCTTAGCACATCAGCGTGTCTACCGTAACCCACAGCCATTCCATACCGATCGTGGTCTCCGTTGACGCCTATGCCTCGCAAACTTGCCATCCGATAATGAGCTACGACCCCCAACCTTACCACAAAACAACTCTGTTAATTCATGCACTGCACTTGTCGGTGGGACCGGCTCCAGCCGTTTTCTCGTATTTCCACAAATCAACGTTCCAGTGCTTTTGTGTGTCTCAAATACTGCACTGTGATTTCTGTGTTTGTGCAGTCAACCTGCAAGATATGTTCACATTTTTGTCTCGCGAGCAGATTTTGGCACTATGGATGTTGTTCTTTTCGTCGTGTAAACCACTGGTGGAGCGCGGGTCAAAGTTCTGATGCTGATTGAGTCGTTCTGTCAGATTTTCACCGTGCTCTTTTTTTGGAATATATTGCTGGTGAAACTTCAGGTGAAACGTTTATGAAATGTTGACTGCAACTTTACAGTTTTATCAAAGATTTTTCTTTCTTTTTTTCAATATCAATTAGGACTTCGTCGGGATATTATTGTATCGAGATCGTAGTAGGACCAACAGGCACAAAACAACAACAACAATGAAACGAACCATAAGTTTGTACAAAATGACAAGAAATCAATTTTTTGATCAGATGATCAACAGATCTTTTGAGCATATGTGTTCCTTATTGTAGGTTGTCCTTCTTTTGTCGGAAACTCCTGTTCAGTGTGTGAAAAACCCGATGTTGACAAATCACCATATTGGGAACGAAACTAAGAAAATGATGAAATAAAACTACAGAAAATAGTACATCATATGCAACATACATTATTTGAGTCGTAACAAGTGTGATATTATGTACAAGACAAGGACACATAATTTGTATTATCAAGTCAGTCCCAATATATTTTTTGTTTTAGGAATGCTCTCAGTTTGTCGACTCTTCGATTGGTGGCAGGTTGCACAAAATTGCCGAAAACGCCGTTGCGCTTTGTTGTCGTATCACCACTGCGCTTTGATGTGCACTGCGTCAGCGTACTATCACATCTGCAAATATGTTAGCTATGATGAAATCATTGTGAACTACTACATACAACTGCGTTTTCAATGATGTACTGTATGCACAGATTGGTGCACCGTCCGTGAACAAGGTAAGGGCATCTACATAGCCGCATAGCTTGCTTGCAGTAAAACCACCTTGAGGATGATAAGTCTTGCGAACTGTTCGGCACGCATTCTGCAACCTACTTTGTGGTGTTGTTTCAGTGTCAGTTGAGTGCATTTGTGTAAACCAGTAAACGATCAGCCAAACAAAATGAACAACACCCACTTCTGACAAGCACAAGTGACCGCCTCGAGTATGGTGTATGTCCTCATGTGCACATCGAATCCCTCGTCACAGTCTGTCAGCGTGATCACTTTCTGTCGCGTCACGTCGTGCAAACAACGATGGTACGAACCTTGGCGTGCGGGGAATTGGTGCGTGCCGAACTGAAGTTATGGTTTGTGTGTGCTGTGGTGTTTTATTTGATTGAGTACATGATTGTGTCGATATACGCCAGCCTGTCCTCTTTGTGGGAAAATTATTGTGGCAAACCCCGTGTTAACCTTGAAAATTTTGCATCATCCGCAAGTTGTACGCTCAATGGCACTAGGTGGTCGGTGAGTGAAGGGAGTGTCACCACACGTGCCTGCTTTAATGTGGTGCCCACATTGGTCCCACAGACACACACACACACAACCACTGTTTGTATCGTAATCATGCCCACCACTTTCAATTATCTAACTAACTGTCTAACATTAACTTCGCCCCGTGGTTCAAAAATAACAAAACGTCATACATATGTATACATCATATAAATGTAACTGACCTCAAATGTTTCACACGCTCCATAGCAGGCGTTCACACTGATCTCACCCCTGCACCTGAGCCCATTCTCATCGACCGGTTCAACAGTGAAGTTGTATTGCCTGACGAAGCAAGGCGGCGCGCTGTTGGTACGTAATTGTTGGTGCACTTGATGCTCATTGGCGTTGACATTGCAATTGGTCAAGTATTGATAGAACACGAACACTGACACGATTAGCCCGTACATTCTCGTGTTGATTGCGATTTTATAATTGTGTGCGAATGCTGCTGAATGATAACGTCGATGATGTAATTGCTTTCAAACCAAACTCACAGTATAGAACGTGTGGGCGGCTTTCGGATAAAGACTTCTAGCTGTTTCAAAACAACTACACGTCACCGTCACAGGCTTCACGTGATGAATGCAGCTGTTTGATAACAGAAATTTGACCACGTGAACGGGCCACGTGCTGGGTCAGAGTGGCGCCTCGTTAAATGAAAACAGATTGTCGCCTGATAAATGAGCAATCAGTTGATCACAAGCAGTGCTGATGTTTCACAAGACCATATAACATACTATGACACGATGCATATTGGCGACATTTTGCGCCTAAGCTACAGTACTACATGGGTCATATGTAATAGGTACCGTAACCAAACTGCACGTGTCCTGGGATTCGCAAAGAGCAATATATCGCTTCTGACGTCATAAACAAAAAGTTAGTTCCTTTGCTCGTTGCGCACCACAACAATAAGGATGCCCTGTGGAACCAATTTGGAGCATAAAGTGTGAAGTACGGATATAACAGTCTGGTTGCAAGCAGAGCTCGCCGTCTGGGACAGTTGTGGTGAGTGAGACGTACGTGCTGTGTCTTGTCCAGTCATCCATACATAAATCTTAGAAGACATTGGCTCTTGATCAAACTGAACAAACCCTATTATAGTGTCTAAGGGCCCCAACAGATAGACCCGAAACCCGAAACATAAATTTTTTCTATGTCCATGTTTCGGTTTTGAAAAAAAACCCGAAACCCGAAACACGAAGCATGATAATCGAAAATGTTTCGACTGACTGTATAAGTTGTTCACGTCAGCTACAAGTGGCAAGACCGAAACATTTTCGATTATCGTGCTTTATGTTTCGGGTTTCGGTTTTTTTTCAAAACCCGAAACCCGAAACATGGACATAGAAAAAAATTATGTTTCGGGTTTCGGGTCTATCTGGTGGAGCCCTAAGTGGTGTTTTTTTGTTAAATCGTCGTTCGCTCGGACAGAACCATGGGACATGCAGGTGTGTTGAACCAAAGTAAGCGCATGTGCAAACCCAACGCAGGGCTAGGTGCTTGCAGCTCCGAAATGATCCGCGTAACACGCAAAGGTATATAGTGTAATTGGCCATCTAAATAATAGAATTACCCTCCGGTTTTACAGACAGCTATAATAAACATCATGTGCAAGCGGCCACGTGGTTAAGCCAATTTTGAGCGCGTTGACGTAAATTGATGACGGGGCAGTGATTTCCTCTGTGTAACGAGCAACCGCAAATGCTTTCCGTATAATAAATTATACATACTGTATATGTATGTATATGTAGGGTTATTGAGTACAAGAACTTGTACACCAAAACATGCGCGCACCTGCAAACACGAGGGGTGCAATGGCAGTGAGCCAAGATGGCACGAACAGAGACTGTCACGTGGTTGCATATTAACAAGTATGGTTATTAGAAAGCGTGTTCCAATAAGGTCGGTCACCTTTCGAAAGAAACTTCCTGAAAGTTCATGACAGATTGTTGTATAAAGGTGTGTGTTCCATCAAATGCATGTGCCTCAGGAGCGTGGGAGCATAATAAAAATCAGCATAGCAACGAATTTGAGCGTCACAAGGATTCAGCGACGAAAACCAGGCCTCCAAAAATAGATATGTTCAGAAGGGTACTATTGACAATATTCTCCTAGAAAGGGGGGCCGAGGGGTCCGGTCAATTGGGGCTCGGCCAGACAGTTCACTTTCAGGGTTAGGCTTAGCGTAGGCTACCCTCACCCCTATCAACACGCTTTGTGTAAGCCCAAACCTAACAATAAGTGCATTTGAAAGTAAACCTCTCGTAGGGCCCGAATTGATCGGGCAACGCAATCGTGGAACAAGAAAAGGGCATACAATGGCGCCTTCGTTGGCACATTTTGGCTTGAATGAATTTGTTCGAAACCTGGCAGGCCGCACGAACCTGGCACATATTTTCAAAGCAAATGGATTCTTTGCATTTCCCGTTGCCGGTTCGTACTTTGAAAATTTACAAACAACAAGTCGGGCTATCAGCCCCGTACAAATTCCAATGCTTAAAACTAAATTTCCCCCAGCTTTGAATACGAGAGCAGTCGAATTTCTCCGTGCTTGTGAAGACCCAAAATCTGAAATGCTGCCTTTGCCCACAGACAGACAAGCGAAATGCACGTGAAAAACACACTTTGGCAGAAAATAAAGATTGGGGAGATATAGGCGACCCAGTTTGTCCCCGAGTGGACATTTTTAGGTCACACGGAAGTCAAAACAACAACTGTTGAAAACAAACCGATAAACCACCGTGGGCGCCAACCAAGCTCAACCAATGGCTTGAGAAGCATTGTGGGATTGTTGTTGATGAACTTTCTATATCAAGCAACGGAATTTGCGTAAATCAAAATTGAATCCAAAACCGGCAAGTTAACCGTTTCGGATTTTACTGAAAATAAATGCCAATTTTATTAAATAACTTCATTATTATTATTATTTGCTGCGATGGTCGGCAACAATAAACACACGACATTTTAGAGATTTCATTTAGTGATGTATAAATGACCAGGGTTGGGCAAAAAACGTTTTTTTCAAAAAATCGTTTTTTTTAAAAAGTTTTTTTTAAGAAAACCTTTTTTTGTTTTAAAAACGCGCAGATGGCCGAAATATGACCTGAAAAAGTCGGAAAACGCTCCTGTTGGGAAGAAAACGTGGTTAAATGGGGTAATTCTATGTGTTCTGAGGCAAAATAAACGGGTTTCAACCCTTTTCTAGCGAGTTGTTAACATCCCATATCAAACCCGGATCATGGGACCAACTTTGGCCGGGGTCATCATTGAAACTCAAACTCCGTGTATCGACGTATCTCGACAAAGTAAAAATTGGTCGAAAATTTTTTGAAAAAATGGGACAAAAAAAATTGATTTTCACTGAAAATCAGGGTGCTTTCCCTGCAAAATCAGGGAAAATCAAGGAAATTCAGGATTTAAAAAAAACGAAAAACGACCCTGACGTTTTTTGCCCAACCCTGTAAATGACGCACAATGACAGGATACATACCTATCTGTAAATGTAATGTGAACTTATCAATTCTCGACTCACGTTGGCAGATCAGCTGATCAACAATGTTTTGCGGCTTGCCGTGCGAACAGAAAACGCGATCGCAGACGCAGACAGTGAGAAAGACACCCAGACTTCCGTACTGCAGCGACGTTGTTATGCAAATTATAGGCGATTAGAAAGTCTGCAGTCTTATCAGGGGCATCAACGTGATTTACCCATCGCAAGAAGCCCCAAATTGCAAGCGCCGACACGATTAATATGCGGAGAAACCAGGACAAAGACGCGGAGAAACTAATAATAAATGAATTGTTGATAATCCGTTTCTGCTATAGATGATTCATCGGATAATGCTACTGCCGCCTACAGTAACCTAATCTGAAGCCATGCCATGTGACCGTGAAATGGTGCTGAGACAGTGATTTTCACTCTCGTTTCGTGTAACAAACAAGCAGCCAGACTGTGCACTCAGCAACAAAAACACACCGCTGATAAACACCTTTAGAGATCAATCAGAAAAATATGGGACAGAAAATTGATCGAACATGCAAGTTCCCCACGTCATCACATATGCTTTCTGTCTCCAATCCTTTCCCCTGTGCTGACATACTGATTATTCTCAAACGTCTGATAAGGTTACATCTCCGTTTTTATGTGCTCAAGTCACGTTTTGCGCATTTTTTCAATGTCTATCGAGTCTGGCACATTTTTACCGCGCAGCTTGGGCTATCTAAAATGGTACAGAAAAGTGACTACAGGTCAGGTTATTGAGTTTTCCTTCCTTGTTTCGCACAAGCTGTTTATGGCGTTTTGATGCGCACCAGCAGTGATACGAGACAGGCACGGGTACAAAGTACGATAATTACGGTGTTGATGATGCCAGACACTCACAAGCACAAACGAAGAGAATCAAATGAAACACCATGGGGAAAACATTCAGTCACTTTTACTTCCTTTCATACTGTTCATTAGATCGACGAAATGCTAAACAAAAAGGATTTTCATCATAATCCCATGAATGGCGGAAATTTGATGCGGCTCATAATTATGATCCTGCTGTTTTCGATCAAATGCAGATCAGGTTATTTTTGAAATTTGAGAAAAAAAATTAAAGGGCAGTACGTTTCTTGCACACATGTGGAGGATCATATATTTTTTGAGCGAAAACAAAGTTTGACACATTTAGAATCGCGCATGGAGGGCATGTCGTGTCAGGGCAAGAATCACATTGAATGTTTCTGCATCGATCAGAAGACCGGTCGTTACCGTACTCAGCCATTCCCGTTCTCGAAACGAGCCCTGTTCGCATTCTGCAGACCCGGTTGGTGCACGAATGGATATGTAAATAACGTACCTGACTAGTTGTATTATGATGATTTCTGTTGATTGTCGGAATCAGAATGGGCATGATAACAAAGTACGTAGATGAACAGGCCTTGAACTGAATTGTCCACGATTGAAGTGTTTACGGCACGAATTTCGCCACAATGTTTGCAGACGCGGTGATCAAGCTGAGCAAATGTCAGCAACAATATGTTGATGGGAAAAACATTCTTCACGACGAAATGTTGAAACCGATCGATGAGCAAAGGGACATCGTGCCGTACATGCCTGAGTGCACCAAGTCAGGTGGGAAACCTTGCATTGAAACATCAACCCGAAACCGGCCTGGTGGTCTCAAAACTGCCAATTGTCCACACTTTCGGCAGCTAGACGTGGACACCTCCTGTGGCCAAAATTTTGCAAAACCAGGCACGCATGTTAGATTAACAGTTGATACGGGCTCACGTTCCCGCAAGCAGCAGTTGAATTCCAAAATTTAGTCGAGTTGTAGGTAAATTCGTACACGGCTGCTCGGTAATGCAGGGGTGCCCTGGGTAGTTTTGCTGACTCCCCAATGACTTATACTATCTTTGGTGACGGTTTTCGCCCGGGCTAGTCTTCTCTCATTCACCATAACCGTCATCTGATGTTTCACAGGTGCCTTCAAGCGCAAACAATGTCACTGCAGTGCGGCACAGCCGTATTGCGATTGTTATTGTGCTGACGCCAAGACCGGACTCGGCATCAACAAGATTTTGGCGCCCGAATGTGTCGAACTAGAGAGAATACCAAGAAAGAATGTTCTGGAAAGAATGAAGAAATACTGGCAATGTGTGGAGGCACAGAATCGAATCAGAAGTGATCCAGTTAGGAAATGGTGTTGAGCATTTATGACGTGTTGTTGTTGCCGTTTACGAACACCGTGTTTCGGTTTTGAATTCCACTGCGGTACATATCTTTTGCGCACTTAGCAGACCTTCGAGATTTGACTCGATGAGACGTTGATTACAATCGACTCAGCCTTGCACAGGTAAAAAATTTTCTGACCTCCATGGTGGAATTTTACCGGTTTGCATGTTCTATGAGAATTGTGACAAAGTTTTGAATCTCTGAGCATTATTAGACAGTGAAAATCTTCGAGTTGCAGTCTTATTTTGTATTGCATGGAATGGTCACTTTATTTGTATAATTACATACATTGTAATGTACATATTTCTGTATTCACTAATTAAATCGTGCAATAATTATGAAGTGCACAAAAACGTTTGTACTCCATATGCACAACTGAAAAAAATCCGAGCAATTTTTTTCCAGTCGTGATGCTATCGCACCTACATTATATTCGGAACAGTAGGTGCAGAAACCATCGACTGCTGCTCTGAACCCGCTCTAATTTCAAGCAGCCCATGTTTTGGGTTTCATGTCTCCAACGCACAAGGTCAACTCAGCCCTGATGCCATTCGCGCTCATTCAGGGCTGCTTGAGTTGACGACCGAGTTGACGATTTGCGTTGACGAACACACGGGTATACTGTATGTAGCAATCTTTTGCCCATAAATAGAACGAAATGATGACAAACTACAGCAATGGACAGTCTAAAAGCAAGATCAAAATCACATGTCGTCATCATACTCTCTGGCCGAGTAACTGCGACTGCTGCTGCTCACCGTGTCCGTATTGGGGTAGTACCCATCGTCAAACTCGTCTTCGTCAATTTCGCTGCCCGAATCGTATTGATCCTTGTATTGCTCTTCGTCATAGATCTGCGCGTGTCAAATGGGGTAATGAATGCACATAGCTCGAATTAGGAAGTGTTGCCAGTGCACTGCTTGCAGTGGTTCTGCCCTCGCCTCTCTGCAGCCGTGCTTTCGTGGAGGAACATTTGCCAAAGGCGTTCGCACTGACGAGCACTGGCGCCTCGGTCACTGTGAGAGAGCAGAACGAAACAGACCAACACTGTACTGCACTGATAGTGCATTTCCTTCTGTGTAATAACCCTCGTGTCGCTTGGTATCATTGACGATGACCCATGTGGAACTGGATTTCATCAAACAGAACCGGACAATAGGATCACTGATTGGTCCTTAACGCGAGCTTGTGACGATCACGGCTCGGAGGTACACCAGGCCATCATCGGTGAAGGTGTAGTGCCACTTCTAACCTGATTCAGATGCGTTTCGGTCAATTGTCCGAACGTGAGTCGCTCAACGGGATCAAACTGCCAACACGCAGTGCACAGAACGTCGTACAACGCTGTTGGCATCTCGTCGGGCTTGCTGTGACGCGAACCTGATTGTCAGTGTGAAACATTACATTTGATAGAGAATTGGAGCAGTTGGAATGCGAATGTTGTTTGACTGTGCGTGTGTGTCTTACTTTCCAAGTACGAGAGCAGTTGATCGGGCAGCACGTTCACGTCCGCCGGCCACACATCTGCAAGATTGAATGTTTGATTCATGCTTCGCTTCGAGTAATGGATAATTATGGGTTTTTGTTGAATTTTTTTTTTTTTTTTTTTTTTTTGGGTTTTTTTTGGTGGGGGGGGGGGAGTTTTTTTTAGCCTTTCAATTTATTTCGCCACTGACCTTTCGTTTGAAAATTCCACCCTATATGTTTATACAGTACGGGTACACTGCCACACGGCGACGATCGTAGCACCAGCCAATGGTGTGACATGACAGCAACGTTTCGACAACCTTACTCACGATCGATGCTACATAAGTGGCCAGCTGACTACACGTACCGGAGTTTTCCACATACATCCCCCGGGGTTCTAATATTGGACTTTTTCTTTTTGGTCGGATACCCGCTTCCCAACAATTTCCACTTGCAGTCCCCTTCTAGCGTCTGGGTCTACCTGATCTGAACTGACCGAGATATGGCATCTTGCCATGATTGAACGTTTCAACGGCCAACAACCCGAACGACCAGACATCCGACTTTTCGTGTATGACCGGATGAATCTCCTCCTCCTCATCGTTCCGATACATCATCACTTCGGGTGCTGTCCAACGGAGCATCAATTTGAAGGGCTCCTGCTCGGGCGGAGGCATGGGCGCTTCAGCGGACGGGTCTGCGTCGGATGGCGGTGGTGCCAGTTGCGCTGCAAAGATACTCGACGGTCGTTAACCACATGTGCGACTCTGCGACCAGCTCAAATGTGAACTTGTGGAATTGGTCGAGTGTTTCAACACCCGTTTCATGGTATTCTTTGCTTCGCATTGACCAAGTCCCGCAAAGCTCGAGTACAATCTGGGTGACATGAACAAGCGTCAAAACAGAGCCATATTAACCTCGATGCAGAATGTCGTAATAGTCCTTGAAGAGCATCTTTGACTGTCCAAAGTCGCCTATTTTGATCGGTATCCGTGTGAGCACGCGCAGTCCCGCGTCACTTATGGAATACTCCAACTTGCCGATCATTACGTTACTCGTGCGCAGGTCGAGATGCACCACATTTGACTCCTCCATGTAGTGCATTGCTGATGATACCTGCGGGGCACCACCGTTCGACATTAGGGCATTCTAGAAACACTACGATTCAACAGGTGAAATTGACGCGCAATGTGAATTGTGCAGCGTATTTTTCGTTTTCCGTTTCGACCTGTTTTCACGGACTGATGTGCGGAATATGGTTGGGAGCTTTTGTTGAAGACGAGGTGCTGTCAAGCCTCGTCGGCACACAAAGAAACCTGGCTTCCAGAGCTGCTCGGATTGTCTAGGACATACGTCGACGACATTAGAATAAGCCGTGTCTCGATCACATAGTTTTTCCGATATGCCAACCTGCAAGAGCACATCCAAAATGACGACAATGTTGATGCGATGTTTGTGTTCCTTCAGCATTTTCTCCAGATCGCCACCCTCCATTCGTTCGCTGATCAAACACAAATGCGACTCAATTGTGCTGATGCCGTACAGACGCACAATCGCTGCGTTGATGTCCAATGTGCATTGCGCCATGTTGTCCACCTCCTTGAAACATCAGGGACCAGAGAGATTTTGATGCACATTTATTGTCCCTACGTTGGTGTCTACCGAAACTTTCCATCTGGAACCACAAGCTCATCTATAGCTTCATAGGTCTTCATAAACTTGACGTTTCTATGAAACGTGTTTTTTTCAGAAAAATAAATTTAATAACAACAAATTTAGTCTTTGAAAGCGCCAGTACACAGTCATTGACATCAGTATTTTGAATCGATTCCGGTGTTTTCCCATGCGTGATTCTACAAGACAGATTGTTTTTATTATTATGCGCAAACCTCATTTTTGGCCGACTCTTGTTTGAGCATCTTCACCACGACCACCACCGGTTTTGCCCATTCCTCTCGACGCAGCAAGCCTATAGACAATACAGTGAGCACAAATATTTCTGCAAGTTGAATTTTTTTTTTGAAAAAAAGTGATGATGCTGATTAGATAATCCTACGCAATTATACCAGCATAGACGTCCGAAAATGCACCGCCACCGATACGCTCCTGGACGGTGATGCAATCGGCCGGAATCTCGGGTACACGAAGGAAGTAGTTGTTGTAGAAGGGGAAGCTCGTCGGAATCAACTGCGGCAGGGGCACCGTCAGGGGACAGCTGAGCCCGTGGTTGTAGTCGTCGCTGGCTGGACAACAAACCTTGTTCTTGAAGAAAAAATGCATTGCTCTCGATAAGTGAGGCACTTGTGTCCATTTTCATTCACCTCACCACGCCATCTACCATCCCATCAAAACTAACGGTTGGAGGCCCTCCGTCCCAGTGAGTCCAAAGAAAAGGAAAATCATAAAATTTTGATATTTGGAACATCATCACTGCCCAGTCAGCCTCGTTATCACATGCCAACATCGATTATTAGTTTGACTAGTTGTCCGATGATAAAGCCAGACAGTTGTCTGCCCCTTTGTCACGCACCTTTATAGTATTCAAGAAGCATCGTAACGTTGGGGAAACAACGTCCCTTGGTGCCAAGTCGCACGTCCCCGTTGACTGTGAATGTCAGCTTGTAATGTTTCAGCAGCGGTGGCTTAACGCTGCCGTCAGAGAGTACCGTTAGTGCGAACTCGCCTGTGAAAAAATGTTGACAAAATGCTTTTAGTTTTATGCGGATCAGTATTTCAATCGTCTGTGAAACATCTGTTGGCTGAGTGCACCTGGGTATTCATGATCCCTGGCGATCTGTAGATCTAACCTTTCCTGACTCACAACTTGCACGGCTTTTCGTTAGTTAAGAAATTATGGGCTCTGAGCACATAATAAAAAGGGCAAGCGCCAACCGGGATGATTCTTTCGTTCCCGCACCAAATACGTGCCATCTGGCAACTTGCCAGCCGAAATCAACTGCTTCTCCGCATCACGTCTGCTCGTCGCGGATTGGTTGTTGCCCGCGAACCATCTGTGTGTGTGAAATATTACATTTTTTCATTTTTCCGCTATCTAACAAAACCATGCACAAACGGGCAAGTGGCTTCGATAACGACAATAGCCCGACGCGGGATGAACTTCATCTCACGGTCTTCCATGTTGGCAGCATAGGTCCAGTCGGGACTTTGGCTGAAATATATTAACTCCAAACAATTTAAAAAGACAAATTACAAATAAATTTAAACATGCAGCAATACATAACTAATCAACCAATAAATTAAGATTGTAATCATAATTCTCACCTGTCATCCAGTACAGCGAATCGCGCTCCTTTAGCGAATGTCATTTCTTCCTTTGGGTCCTCAGCCTCGTATCCGCAAATCGCAATCGCGTGCGGCAAACGATCTTCGAAATTTTTAGATTTCAAAAAAAGAGAAAAATTAAAACAATTTTCCCGAAATTTTTCACCTGTCATGTGATCTTTCTTCTTTTTCTCTCCATTTTCGTCTAATTCTTCCTCGCCCTCAGCCTTTTCGCCGTTTTCCATTTCGATCTGTGAAAGAGGCATGCGAAGTTCAGAATATTAATACCAAGCGTTTGAGCACAGCGCTTGCAGCTCCCAGCGAAAGGTACCGGTCTGGCTTAATGGAGAAGACTAGAGGAGTTGAAAGACGCATGAAGAAGCTCTATTTCTCTGGGCAGATCTGTCTTGCACAGAACCGAAACCCAGATTATACATCCACCAATTACTAAGTTTGTTTTCGACACAATAATGGTGAACTGGTGGTAGTCTATAGGATCCTTCGCAAACCAAGAGGAGCCTACTGCTACACCAGGCCATCGTCAGGAACGATGACGTAGACGATCTAACCGGGTCATCGAACTCAATCGGATGCATGCGACTGGCCACACACGGACACATAAAGTTGCACAGATGTTGCAGCGGCGTACGATGTGGCGGCGTGAGAAAGGACTCGGAGTACTCGCGTCGGTCCTCCACTCGGTCACCAAACGGATTCGGCAGGTCTTGAGTCGCGCTCATCGTTTGATTGGTCATCGTCTGTCCTTGTATCCAGTTGCTTTTTCAGTTTTTTTTTCTGAGAAAAATATGGAATTATTCGATTATTTCTGAACGCGCGAGAATAAGCAAACGATTTTGTACAATGAGATTAGCAATGCTGCGGGCAGCGTATAAGTATGCTGCTTATTCAGGGAATGTAAAGCTTGACACTGTCGTGGTGTATACCGGTTGAAACGCTTCACTCATTTTTTAAATTTCGATGTCCGCCCCCTGGGTGTCGAATGAAATCACCTGATATGAAATCACCTTCATATGCCGCGTCGTTGCATGCCAATCGACTTTGGGTTGTTCCTGCTGGCTGAAAGTGACCAATGGAGGGCATGTACTCTGAAGCGGCCATCACGAATCACCATCGGTGGCATGCTGAATAAATGAAAGTATTTATCCACTTCCGATCTCCCCCGATGCCGCCGATGGTGATTCGTGATAGCCGATTCGATGTATATATGATATTGGTCGCACAATGACCATATAAGAATCCATCCAAAAATTTTCCTGAATGGTAAGGCACGTCTCGCTGCAGATCACAAGCGGTCTATTTATATTTTTTCCAAAACATTTCTGGCGATATTACAGTGAAGCTGTTTGAACACTGTGTGCGTGATATCGGCAGAAATGTTTTGGAAAAAATATAAATAGACCGCTTGTGATCTGCAGCGAGACGTGCCTTACCATTCAGGAAAATTTTTGGATGGGTTCTTATATAGTCATTGTGCAACCAATATCCATTTGTCAGATATGGCAAGCCGCAACGGCTCTTCGTCGATTGGCACGCTACTGTGTTTGGTATCCCTCACATACTTTCTCATCAGGGGGATATCGAGGCCAGGGGGACATCGACACCCAGCGGGACATCGAGCCTGAACACACTCATTGTACACCCCAACACCAATGAAAAACAACCGTCGTTTTTCTGCTATCAAGAGTCTGTGAATTTATTGCCGCATGGGCATAGCGTCGGTGCGTCAGCGCCGAAGTTTCACTAAAACTCTACTTGCGCAGTAAACCGATTGTTTGTTCTGCCAGGTTACAAAAAAAAACGTGCGACTTTCATCTCTTGGTAATATATAGATAACAAGCCCCACGCATGTTTATCAGTGCTTTTCCAAGTTTTGTTAAAATCTGCCGCTGCGTCCATTGTTTTGTAGCGCCGGTGGGTGTGTTCACTTTGTAGAAAATAATGACATTTTGATGTTTCGGTGGTGTGTGTGCGGTGTTATGTACACACACATGCACTTGATGTCTTGGTTTATTACAAAAGCGAGTGGCGTCGTGAATACGCTGTAAATCTTTATTCGAAGTCATAAAGAATATGGCATCAATAATATACAGTACCTATATGGTACGTTACATACATTAGAATATAGTACTGTATGGGATTTTTCCATGGTTTTTGTACTTCAGATGTTCATAGAGTAATCAGAAAATAGATGGCTACAATTGTTTGGTCCTCAAAGTTAGTCGCCAACTCAGACACCCCTGAATGAGCAAGGAAAATATGAACATGGCATTTTTGCGCTGAGTTGACGACGAGAATTGACCCGAACAGATCTGCTAGCATAACATGACTTGGAAATGAGATAGAGATCCAGGCATGAGCATCAGTATCACATTCGCATATATAACAATATAATTCATGATGTTTCAACGACGCCCTGGAGGTGGTGGAGGTGGTAGTCCACTCCCACCCCCACCTCCGCCACCCCCTCCTCCATCCTGACGAATTCCTCGCACAAACGGTCGTGCGATTATGCACTCTGTGGCCGTGGTCGGGTCGTGAAGCACGTCTTCTTCGATTGGACCATTCTGCAACATAATTTGTTAAATTTTGAAGTGTTTTCGTTTGGAATAATTTTCTTTGATATTTTTTCAATATATCCGTGCATTGTGTGAGTTTTGAAACGAACAGCAAACAGCACGAACCTGCACAAACAGACTGACGCCGTCAGCATGCGCACATGCGACCGCCTGCGCTGCGGGTGTGTTGCCACGCACGGTCACCTGTGTGCGAAATTGGGCGATCGATAAAGAGATTGGTGATCGGATCGGATGCGATCTGCCTTGGTCACGTGACTTTTTGAGTTTAGGATATTAAGAAATTTAGTGATGCCATTCGTCCAGCGAGATCTAAAATGAATGACGAAAAGCTCGGCGAAATTAGTGGTTTCAGTAAATCTCGTAATATCCTTAATGCAAGAATCACGCGCTACCAAGGCAAGTCACACCAAGATTGATATCGGTCTAAAATATGAAAAAGAAGAAAATCATCATCGTTATTGTCATGACTGATCCTCACCCTGACGCCATTAGGCAGATTCTCAAACGAGTGTGTCATGTCATCGATGTGATCGAAGAATTGCACGGTGGCCGGATCGAATTGACGAATGCGGCGTTCGGGCTCAGCCAACACGAGCGCGTGCATCAGACGCACGTGATCTTGTAGTGCGCGCACACCAGCTGCAGTGAATGAGCTAACGTATGTAAAGAGATTAGAATGAAAGAGAATAGGTTACAGAAAGTGAGGCGGGCAAAGAGACGATTCGAAAGAACGCAATGCCCTCACAAAGACCAAAACATTTTTTATTCAATATTGGTCGTTATTCTTGTTTTCACGCCCATCGGTAACGCGCAAGTTGGTACCCAAAATGACATGGTCATGGTGTCAACAGATGACCCCAACCTGGGTCCCTCGACAATGTGTCAGCTGTGTATCCTGTCCCATCAGGCAGCACGGTGACCGTACGATTCATTGACAACCACAGTCGGAAGCAGTCCCTTTGCGCCTGCACCTCTGCAGGGGTGAGACCCTCTTCGGACGGGTTCGGTTCACCGTCGGGAGGTGGAGGCATTTGACCATCGCCACCCCCTCCGCCTCCGTCCATGTGTCTGTGACCTTCGCGTTGTTGTTGATGATCACTGGAATTAATTGATTAATTGATTGAACAACCCTTCACATTACGTTTGTCGGGCAGACGGACGGTACCAAAACGTCAAAGCACAACGCAAGACTAAAATATTGGTGGATCTCCCGATCATGCGAGTGCAAGGACGGTATAATTTATGAAGTTATGACCAGGCAAGACAGATAATAACAAAGCTTTGGGGTTGGGTCTGCCTACATTGCACCCAGTGTCCGCTTTTGTCGATGATGATATACTGAGCTACTGCCTCCAACCGACAAAGATAGGGACCCTCCTGTAGGAACTCACTGTCGTTTCACTCTTCCCCAGTGAGCGAACGCGTCCACAGTTACACCTGACGCCAACAGCAAAGCCATCAAAACCTTCATTTTTTTGAAAAATGTGACCGCAAAATAGAGCAGAAGAGGATTTGATAGAGCAAACGAAGCAAGTCAAACCGCAGTTGAAGTGCAAACTTAGTTCATGCCGTGTTATCACGTGCCGCTTATATAGTGCGTTCTCGGTGAAACGTCACACAGTTGGTCGCAAACTTCTTTGACCCTGTTTGCGTGCGCAAAACGCGGAAGCGCGAAAAACATCATCATCATCAGACGAGATGCACGCACATGGCGCTAAGCAATGGCAGTCTTAATGTCGTGTGTAATAGTCAGTCAAGTGGGGTCGGTCGCATCAGGGTGCTTAACTACGCATGCTGCTCGATTCACTGGTCCTGTGAAACATCAGCTTGCTGTGTGAATTCACGTTAACAGTCTGAAGCTCATATGCCCTCATAATGTTGGAACACTTGCTACAAAACGTTCCTGTTTGATCATCACAATCAACTGACTGACGTCTGTGGCTGCCAAAGCGGTCAACCAGCATGCAAGAACAGTTCACATTTCGCACGTTCACATATTTTTACCAAATAACTATAGAGTGTTTTTGAAAATTTTCTTCCGTCTCTGTGTGTGAAATCGCGAAAAATTGCCGACCAGGGTGGCTGGCTGGGCGCGTGGGCTGCAGTTGTTTTGATATCAATAGCATCAACGACGTGCGACATTTCGGCAATTTTGCTCCCCATGATGTTAATTTGGATTCACTGCGCAGTCCAATTACCCAAACACTGTCCAGCCACCGAGCGCAAAGTCAGGATGACGTCGAACACGAAATGACTTTGTACCACGTGCCACAACAAGCCAGCATCTTCCATCTTCAGCATTCTATTTCATAGTCGACATTCAAGAAGGGTGACCCTGATGTTCGTTTATTTTCAGGTGCAAATGTTTCATCAGAAATACGGTTAAGAATAAACCTGAAAATCAGGATTGATGAATTCTGCTTTGGTCATTGGGACAATCTTGTTTTGCCAAATATAATTGAATTTTGCCAAATATCAATAAATATGTATAGAACATAAAATAGGAATAATCTCAAAGCGGATAAAAGGGTTACCATGCCTAAACCAAAAGGAAGTAAAAGTCACAATTCACTTGCTGTTCACTCGCAATTTACCCCACCTCGCCTCCAGCAGTGCACGTTGCCGACACGACATCGCCGTGTTGCACTGTGGTGCCGTCATCAACTTGTGTCTGCCAAACACCATCGAAACATTGGAATGAATGGTCCCAGGGTACCGTCGTGATTGTCTGCATTATCTTGTTCTCATTGGTATCAGAAGTCAGTAAATCATACAAAACGTATCTGCGACTTCCCCAAACACACCTGGGTTACGGTATCGACCTTGATGTCCACCTGAGTCATTCCTCTACACGCGACCGTGGTAGCGGCAGACGTGGCCAGAATCGGTGCATTCCAAGTTTCACCGTGACGACTGCTGCCCGTGAAACCGGTGAACGAAGAGGCAACGACGCTTTCGAACATTCTAGAAACAGCGGGAGCGAAGCAGTTCAGGGCAACGTCTACACTCGCACAAGTGTGTATATGAAATTATAGAAATTTATAGAAATGATCCCACGATCTTATATTGCTCCTGATGTTATAATTGTGGAGCAACAAGGTCGAAAAATAAGCAGCAATAAACACACACCCAACGAACTTTGAAAGCAATTGATAACTGTAACCGTGTGCAAGTCTGCATCCTTCCAGTTGCCGTCACTGCACGTTAGTGAAACATCTGCAAGACATCGCTGAGTGATTTTAGATTGCAATGTGTGTGTGTGTGTGTGTGTGTGTGTGTGTGTGTGTGTGTGTGTGTGTGTGTGTGTGTGTGTGTGTGTGTGTGTGTGTGTGTGTGTGTGTGTGTGTGTGTGTGTGTGTGTGTGTGTGTGTGTGTGTGTGTGTGTGTGTGTGTGTGTGTGTGTGTGTGTGTGTGTGTGTGTGTGTGTGTGTGTGTGTGTGTGTGTGTGTGTGTGTGTGTGTGTGTGTGTGTGTGTGTGTGTGTGTGTGTGTGTGTGTGTGTGTGTGTGTGTGTGTGTGTGTGTGTGTGTGTGTGTGTGTGTGTGTGTGTGTGTGTGTGTGTGTGTGTGTGTGTGTGTGTGTGTGTGTGTGTGTGTGTGTGTGTGTGTGTGTGTGTGTGTGTGTGTGTGTGTGTGTGTGTGTGTGTGTGTGTGTGTGTGTGTGTGTGTGTGTGTGTGTGTGTGTGTGTGTGTGTGTGTGTGTGTGTGTGTGTGTGTGTGTGTGTGTGTGTGTGGTCAAGATATCCTTCAATACAAACCTGCTGTGGTGTCAGCCGCAATCTGCAGCGAGTTTTGTTCGTACAAATCCGCGTTCTCGCTCGTGGCACGGTTGCCTGATTCACGGCAATTCACTGTGGCCTGAAAGAGCAGTTTACGTTCTGTTTTTTGTACTTTACGTTCCCAACATAATCGCACATGCGTTTGTAACTACCAAAAGAGTTGTACATTACAACGAACTAACGGTGGAGCCAGCCAAATACAGACCATTGGTGCTGGTACCGGTGTATGCGATAGTGGTACGGCCGACTCGGTCTGAGCGCAATGCTTTGCAGGCTGAGACAAAATATTGAAATCTGCTCAATCTAAAAATGTACTGGCGTTTGTTGAAGCATGATCATTACCAGATAGACATTGCCACGTGGCTTCGGTTGACCAAGTGCCGTCAGGCAGACATGACAGAGCGACAACCTCGCCGTATGCTAATGATGTTGATGTTGAACCTGACAAATCAGGGTGACTTTCTAACAGTAATTATCTGAATTATCGAAATTCTTGTCATGATCAGACAAACTGTGCGTCGTGTCACGTACCAGTGGCCAGCAGTGTGCTCACACCGAGATCAGTGCACGACAACGTGGCAATTGTGCCGAAACTGTATTCGTTCAACGAACTGGCCGTGTGACTGTACGCGATGGACGGCGCCGTGCCAGTCGTGCCAATGGCTGAGCATGGGGTTTCTGAATTCAGATTGTGCCAGAGCTTTAAGGCTGCATTCACAATGCAAGCGCGTTAGCGTGCGAGCAACTTTTCTCGCACGCTATTCACGATTAGGACTGGTTCTATTTTTTGCGCGTTAGCACTGGATGCGCGTGTTCTAAAGTTTATAATTTGATTTGAAAACATTATCAGACCGCAAAAATGTGAAAATGTAGGAAATAAAGCCTGCTGCGTTCACTGAGAACATTTTTGCTCCATTTTGATGCTTAGAAGCATATCTTTTTACGCTATCAATCGATTGAGGCAAACAGTTTCGGCTGCTGTGATATTAGCAGCAAGCAAACGTTGCGCAACACATTGTTCATCTGCTTATGTGTTGTGCATCCTCTTTGGTGATGTAATTGTGATGCATGACACGACAAGGAGACTGTATTGCACGCATGGATTGTTCATGTCGCGACTAGATAGATTTTACATTTGAGGAAACTGTTCTTTTGGAATCAAAATAAGTTTGAATGAATCTTGAAAGCGATTGGTTGCCGTTTTCAAAACAAAGAAATAAAAAAATTCGGCATTTGCCAACACCCAGACCAATGGGCATTGTGAATGCAAACGCGTTTTGCTGATTAGCGCGTTAGCGCGTTAGCGCATTAGCGTGTCACTGATAAGCGCGCACGCTAACGCGCTTTTTCAATTTTCCATTGTGAATGCAAAAGCGTGCGGAAAAAGCGTGCACGCTAATCAGCAACACGCTAACGCGCTAACACGCTAACGCGCTGCATTGTGAATGCGGCCTAACTGTTGTCAATGAGAAAGAGTGAAAGGTTCTTCACAAACAAAATTCACTATTATTGAACCGACTTGTGCTCTCAAAGTAGCCTTGGCAAGCCAAGGCTGCTCCACGCTTGTTGGGAATAGCGACCAGCACGGTGAGAACAGCAATGTTGTACATTACAGAAAATTTCGACACACACGAAAAACGTCTGTAAAACACTTTATGAATTTTCACTTGATTACAGATTTGATGGTGAAATAAGGCCTAACTAACAGTGTTCGAACGGGATCCCGATCCCGATCCCGGGATCCCGGGCCCTTTTTCTGATCCCGATCCCGATCCCGTCATTTTGAAAAAGTCAATCCCGATCCCGATCCCGCCCAAAAAAGTACCGGGATCGGGATTAACTTTTGAGAACAAAAAGTAAAAATTATGCAATCATAATTCGCCAAGCTGCTGTAAGGGGGGCGCGGCCATGCAAACGCGGGCGCGGGTCGAGGGTCAGAAAAATATTCTATGTCCAATAACCGCCCCGTGTTTGCATGGCCGCACTTGCGGGTCGCGGTTTGCGGGTCACTTGAAACATTTATTTGGCTGCAACACACAAAAATTAACCCATCAGCGAAGAGCCAACGTCGCAGACTGCCGTAGCACAGCGCTGATTTGGTTCATTTTTTTGTGTGTAATGGCTAAATAAATGTTTCAAATGACCCGCAAACCACGACCCGCAAGTGCGGCCATGCAAACGCGCGGCGGTCATTGGACATAGAATTATTGCTGATCCGCGGCCCACAACCGTGTTTGCATGGCCGCGCCCCTAAGAGGTGCTCGACGGCTGATTCCGAGCGTGATGAAAAACGCAAGCACCACCAACAAGTCGAGCTAGAACAAGTCGCGAACAAGTCGAGCTGAAACTGAACGCTTACACAAAGCTGCTTCAAACGAAGGGACTCAGTTTCGAGGAAATGTTGTCATGGTGGGCAACAAATAAGGCAAAGTTTCCGCGACTGGCACGTCGAAATGCTTGTCTTTTTGTCAAGGGCTTTGCCACTGATCGGCTACAATTATGATCTTTGAACTTATCAGTCATCAGCTATTCTCGATTTTCAATCGGCTTTAATAACTGTTCCGGGTGTTTATCCATGTGTGATAAACATGTTTCATGGTTGTCTGTGACATTAACTTGCATCTTATGCATAAAATGATAAAAACTATTGCTTTTGGACTATCTGGTCAATCCCGATCCCGATCCCGGGATCCCGGGTTTTCAAAACCGGGATCCCGATCCCGATCCCGATCCCGACACTTTCTTGATCCTAATCCCGATCCCGATCCCGGGATTTAAAATGAATCCCGTTCGAACACTGCTAACTAATGAAGTCGTGGCCACCCTTACCTGTCCCAACGTGCACTTAAGTGCTCTAGAGTGCACTTTTGTGGACGCCATGTATAAGGATAGATACGCTTGCTAATCAGGCTCCTTCGCGCCCAGACACAAAAAGTGCAGAAAGCGCAGAAAAAGCCGCTGGCTGTTTTCGTGCTGGGGCTTGGGTACTATTATGGTTCGTGTGCAATTCGTTTCATTTTGCTGTTTGGCACTTTCACAGATGGCTAAACGTTGCAATTGAAATATAATAAATCGATTTCTACAGATGCAAGGCGCTACCAACATGGGACAGGCAATGGTGGCCACGACGGTACTTCGTTCTCTCACGCAACACGAAACAAACGCTGGCGCGCGCGTGAGAACCAACCCGCGTGAGAAAATTTGTTTCATGTTGCGTGAGAGAACGAAGTATGCTTAGGCTATTACGCCACAATTCGATCAACAAATCGGTGGTTTGCTTTGCGACGGCACACGATGTTGTAATGAAGGGAACGCAAGCACGAACGAAAATCTTTGATGAACAATTATTGCTTGCTGCAAACTGGGACTCGCGAAAGGATTGACTTGGGTTCGAGACTCGATTTCGCGAGCGACTGCTCTACCAGCTGAGCTATCGGAGTGGCGTTGTCTTGGACATCAAGTTTATGGATTGTACTCTCTCATTTCTGGCGGCAGTTGATGTCGTGTTTCACTGTCCAACAAAGACACTGCAACACACTGTGTATTGATAGACAATTCGATTAAGATGAAAGTGTAATTTTATCACGAAATTGGGTTACCCGGGGGTTACCGATGTCCAGTCTTGGTCTCATGTCATGATGTTTTATTTCATATCGTAATCCAAAATTGTTGTTTGGACATATCACCTTCATTTCTTACATGCGATGTCTGTTGTCGGCGTCGGGTCAAGTTTCTTTGACAAAAATTATGGGCGAAACGAAACTTGGTTGCCGGTCCCAGGGTGCAGTGTCTGGTTTCTCATTCGAGGTTGATATACCGATGGGCTTTTCACATAGAGACCACCCGGACAGAGCTCTCCGGGGGCTTTTTATTTGTGAACATTTTCAAAGCGTGTCAACTTTGACTTCCAAGAATGTCAAAAACATTTTCGCAAAATTGTTTCCAAATAGAGCCCCGGGCAAAATGTGTGAAACAAAAGGCCGATTTTATTAATGCACAATGTATAGGCAAGCTATACCAACACGGCACGATTTCGAAGCTGGTGTGTATTCAAAACGAGTAGAAAGAGAAAATCATCATGCTCCACTTTGTATTCTTCAACGTGTAGCATTTCCCAAATCAGCAGCCACGTCAGAATGTTTCACTATTCTGCCAGCTGCGAAATAGGGGGTTCGTGTTGGCGTAGTTTCCCTTTATATGTACGTTGGCTTCATATGAAGAACTCCGGTTGTCCGGTATACCTAGTTGCATGACAAATTGTTAAGTACACATACACATGACGATTTCCGATGAGCACATAGCAATACACCACATTACTGTAGCAATTAGAAAATGTCAGCTTTCACAAATCATATTTCTTCACACTGGTCAATAATTATGTTCTAATATTTAGTCATCGCCGCGAGTCATTTACGAGCACGTTGCCGACACGACATCGCCGTGTTGCACTGTGGTGCCGTCATCAACTTGTGTCTGCCAAACACCATCGAAACATTGGAATGAATGGTCCCAGGGTACCGTCGTGATTGTCTGCATTATTTTGTTCTCGTTGGTGTCAGAATTTAGCCAATCGTACAAAACATTAATCTGCGACTTCACCAAACACACCTGGGTTACGGTGTCGACCTTGATGTCCACCTGAGTCATTCCGCCACACGCGACCGTGGTAGCGGCAGATGTGGCCAGAATCGGTGCATTCCAAGTTTCACCGTGACGACTGCTGCCCGTGAAACCGGTGAACGAAACCACGTCGTACGTGACAAGAGGCAACGACGCTTTCGAACATTCTGTGATTCGGAAAATTGAAACTATTGATATCAGGCACGTCACCTTAGGGTGGCCCAACAAGGTACGGAAACCCTTTTTTGTCAAGCTCGGCAGTATCGTTGCACGTGGAAACAATTTTGGTGTTGCATTCGAAAGTGCCATCGATGTAGCTTTTTGTGTTGAAGTGGTCAATGGCTTCGACGAATGAGCTAAGCAAAGTTTGGTGAAAGAGCTCTGTTCGCATGATTTTTTGCATGCGTTTCGATGGAGGCCAATTTGCATCTGGTTTCCTGCTCCGTAGCTAATTCACGATCGCACGCGAGGAGACCAAATATCAAGAGGCCAAAACACAATACATACAGTATAGTGTTTCCTGTTTTTCTTGGTCCAAGGAAACACGCGGGCCCGTGTTATAACTGAACTTCTAGTTGAGGTCGAGATTGCAATTTCGATTCAATCACGCAACTGGCAAAAACGTGTCAAAGTTTGCTTGTGGAATCTAACAACCACAATGTTTCACATGCTCGCTGTGAGCTTTGTGCGTGTGCGCTGCCAGCATGTCAATGAAACATTTCACCATTGCTGCTGAGTGTCGTGCTTGGACTAACAAGGACACATTCTTAATCTCTTTCATTGGTTTCTGAAATCTCGACCCCAAACTGGAGTTGAGTTATAACGTGGGGTAGCTTGTTTCCTTTGACTTGCATAAAAAGGAAACACTATACGTGGTGGTATACCCCGCCCGTGTGTTGATTTCTTATGCTGATTTGCAGCTGTGTTTTCATTCAGAGCCCGTTGACGCTACACTTTGCGCAGGTATTATATGTAATGTACCACCGTGCTAAGGGCGGACTTCGGTTGAACATGTAAACCGGAACACGGAAATATTTCCGTGCCAGGAACACGGAAATGATTCAGGCACGCAAACAGTGCTTTTGCGGTGGTGATGACAAAAGCCAGCGTGCTGACGTCAAAAGCCCTCGTGTTGACGCAAACAGCAACTATTCATACGGAAATATTTCCGTGTTCCGTGAAAATAAAACAGACACGGAACACGGAAACCGGAAATATTTCCGTGCCACGGAAATATTTCCGTGTTCCGTGTTCCGTGACAAAATTTTGAAAATCACGGAACACGGAAATATTTCCGTGTTCCGTGTTCCGTGATAATTTTGAAAATCACGGAACACGGAAATATTTCCGTGCACGGAAATATTTCCGTGTTCCGTGACAACATTTTTAAAATCACGGAACACGGAAATATGGCCGTGGTCCGTGTTCCGTGATAATTTTGACAATCCCGGACCACGGAAATTTCCGTGTTCCGTGTGCCGTGATTTTCAAAGTTATCACGGAACACGGAAATATTTCCGTGCACGGAAATATTTCCGTGTTCCGTGATTTTCAAAGTTATCACGGAACACGGAAATATTTCCGTGCACGGAAATATTTCCGTGTTCCGTGATTTTCAAAGTTATCACGGAACACGGAACACGGAAATATTTCCGTGCACGGAAATATTTCCGTGTTCCGTGATTTTCAAAATTATCACGGAACACGGAACACGGAAATATTTCCGTGCACGGAAATATTTCTGTGTTCCGTGATTTTCAAAATTTTATCACGGAACACGAAACACGGAAATATTTCCGTGTTCCGTGTTCAACCTAAGTCCGCCCTAAGCTGAAGACTATTGTGCGTGGACTGCTTTGTGTTGTACGCAAGCATCCACCGAGCCTGGGCACGCACAGGTTCTGTGCCGCTAGTTTTGTGCTGCCGTACACACAAAATCACTTTTGGACTGGCCGAAACGAATCCAATTTATGTACATATCAAGTGTGGATGCAAAGACCTCCAAATTGCGAAAACAGAACAACCAACATCGACATATACATAGTTTTTGACAACCAACTTTGGTAGCAATTAACCGCAGTCACCGCGTTCGAGTTTGCATCCACCCAGCTGCCGCCAGTGCACGTTAGTGAAACATCTGCAAGATAATGTCAGTAGTGTGGTTCGCAGGCGTTAAAGGTGTAAGTTTCCGAAGTATGAAATTAAATTGAAGTGATTTAACCTTTAAATACAACGAACAACGTAACTTAATTGCCAACAAAACTTCCAACACAAACCTGCAGTGCTGTCTGCTGCCATTTGTAGCGAATTTTGATCGTACAAATCAGCGTTCTCGCTCGTCGCACGGTTGCCTGATTCACGACAATTCACTGTGGCCTGAAAATGCAGGGTTGACAACCACATGTCATGTTTACGTTGCCACAGTAAATGCACATGTACGGTGGCACAATGCACGTTTGTTCACATACAGTATCTGCATCAAACGAACTCACGGTCGAAGCAGCCAGATAGAGTCCATTGGTGCTGGTGCCTGTGTATGCGATAGCAGTACGGCCGATTCGGTCTGAGCTCAACGCTTTGCAAGCTGAGGAAAAACACGGCCAAATTTTGAAATTTGCTCAGCCCTAAAAATGTATGAAGCATGATCAATACCAGATAGACATTGCCACGTGGCTTCGGTTGACCAAGTGCCGTCAGGCAGACATGACAGAGCGACAACCTCACCGTATGCTAATGATGTTGATGTTGAACCTGATAAATCAGGGTAGACTTTCTAACAGTAATAATTATCTGAATTATCAAAATTCTTGTCATGATCAGACAAACTGTGTGTCGTGTCACGTACCAGTGGCCAGCAGTGTGCTCACACCGAGATCAGTGCACGACAACGTGGCAATTGTGCCGAAACTGTATTCGTCCAACGAACTGGCCGTGTGACTGTACACTATGGACGGCGCCGTGCCCGCCGTGCTAATGGCTGAGCACGGGGTTTCTGAAAGTTGAATGCAGAATTTTAGCAGTTGCAGTTTAAATTTTTGTCAGATGAGGTAATATTGGGCGATGCCGCCTACCGTAACATATCACAACTGGTAAAACCCGGTAAGGTGCATACAGGCCCTCGAGCTCTGACGCCAAGACCAGTGACAGGTCACGGCCTTACTGGCCTGGCACTTTTTGGCCATCGTCAGAGACGAACACGAACGTACGGGCTTTTTAAATTTTCAAAATCGCGCATCAGACTGTGCGAAGTCCATAATGGTATACCTATGCACGTAATGACGCATTGGGAGCGCAAGGATACTGTTGCCATGTATATTGTATGTGTTGCTGTTCTCACGGTTTTTGCCGTGACTCTTGTATATCTGACGTTCAATGTAGCCGATATAGTGGTGCAATGCCTCTCGGATTTCGATCAGGTTTTTCAGTCTGTTTCTTGGACAATTGAAATTTTGAGGCGCACATTCGGTTCGGTACGTTCGTCTCCGTTAAGGTGGAGTTATACTCGTTCGTCGCGAACACAACGAACACGACGAACAAATTCTATTTTTGAGCCAATTAAGCAGGATGAACCAAATCGAGTATCAAAGTGTTGATGCCGGACACAGTAAAGAAATGCACACAACTAATGTTTCAATAACTGCACACAGCTCGCTGCAAATGCAATACAAATTTGTTCGTCGCAGTGTTCGTTTTGTTCGCGACGAACGAGTATAACTTCACCTTTAACCTGGTCATTACCATTCTATGTAATGGCGAACAATTCATTACAGTGACCGAAAATAGCCGGGCACTACCGTGCCACTATAAAGAGGCACAGACTATACGGGTGCACGAAAAACAGTTGTAAGTGGTAAACCAAACCGTTCATGGTAAACTAACTTGTGCTCTCAAAGTACCCCTGACAGGCGAGCGCTCCACACGCACCCAGTAACATCAATACGGCGATCTTCAACATTTTGGCAGCACCACCTGGTTTTTCGGATGACACTCAGTTTAATGAAACTCAGATAATCTGGAAATACAAATCTGTGCGAAGAATGGATGAAGTTAAAAGAATTGAAGATTCTAGATTTTTTTGTAACTGGTTGATGTCAAACAATTGAGGATTAACGAGAAAAGTAAAAGTATAGCTTTCGAACAATGGTATTTTGCCGAAAAGCGGTCAATAAATTAATGTTTTGACTATGCCAATATCGACGAAGTTTTTTCGCGCATTTTATGCAAAACACATCGGTCGACAAACATCATTTAACTTCGGTCTGACGTCGGCATCGGATTTCAGGTATGGGCGCATTTTTTTATCAAGCTCATTCGGACACTTTCGAGTGTAAACATCCGAAAGTGCGAAACAACGCTGGTCTACGTAAATAACTTTAACGCTGGTTCTTGAAAAGTTTTTGACCAATGCATGATCAAAAATGTGGCCTAACATCGAGTCCGAGAACCAACCCCAGACCGATGTTGGTGTTCGTTACGGGCCTTTATGTTTTATGACATGATGATGATTATTCACATGCTTCGGTGTGTTGTGCAGTTGATTTGATACTCCACACACCACCCAAGTCACCTTTTCATTATGCCGTCCACATTACGGGTCACTTGCAGGTTGCGCATTGGACAACTTGGGTCAACTTTCTTCTTTCTGATTCACAGTATGAGTATGCATGTCAATTTTCATTTGTAGATGTTTTAAAATCGTACTCGAATAATGAACTGTCATTAATACTGTGCATTTAGTATCTCTTAAAATCTATTTCGCCTGATACACGACTGAAATTTTAAAACATAAACTAAAACTTGTTTTGTTGATATGTGTCTGCTACGTGATGACCCCGTTTTCAAATTTTCTCCGAGTGTAAATAAAATGTAACTATTTTGAAATCAACGTTTGCAGCGTAAACTAACTGTGATGATCACAAGTTTTCAAATTAGTGCTCAATGAAACCTGATCTTTGAAGGTGTTTATTCATCAGATGACCTGGCTCAGACTGCCACAATAAATTATTTATTGGTTCATTACTTCGTCTGAAGTTTTCAAAAGACGATGATATGACTGTCATTGCGACTCGGTTGTTTCATTATTTCTTCACGATGCGCTCGTGCTTTATTGTTGTCTGTGTGGCTCTGCTGCTGGAATGGACGCATGGAAGGTGTGTTGCTGAAATAATTACTGTACATATGTATACGGTGTGGATCCTGGTGCGGATAGTATACATAGGTACTGTCTGTGCACTTACCACTTCAGTTTCTACCAATGAAGCCAACTCATTTTTCAGTCGTATGCTTTGCACCCATGATGACGAGTATGAAGATGAGTTTGGATTGACGTTGCGACCGCTGAAGCTGGGTGTTGAAATCGATGGATTTGACTTGGCGAATGTCAACAGCTCGGCTGTGATTCAACACATAAAGCGATTGACACACAAACACAGGTTAGTGCAGACATTTGGATGGCTCATTTGCTTGTTGTGTGATTGTGTCATTGGGTGGCTCGAAATGCAGTCTTGCAGACAAACATTTTTTCACGTTTGCTCGTGTTTGTCCCTGCGGAATGCGAAATAAAGCTTATGAAATGAACTGATGTACAAATGTGTACGACCATGATAATCACCTTCCTACATATGTTAAAGTCACTCGATGTTGAATCAATCACTTACAAGACAATCCATCTGGTTTAACCGAGCGCGGAGTATTTCGCTTTCTCATTCGTATCTACGCAGCACATAATGTTTCAGAATCTTGGTGTTCCGCAACCAGCACGCGATGACGCCCGATCGTCACGTGGAGATATCGGAATGGTTCGGGGAGACCGATTCGCCCTTCACCAAACATCCAAAATCGCCCAGACGGTTGGAATGCAAGGCGTAATTATATTCCTGCTGTGTACTTTTATTGATAAACCCCCATCTCGAATAAGCGCGAAAGGGTCAGCACACCCCGGATAGAAAATAAACACCCACTCCCGCCCAATCATTGTGTGACGCTGATTTGAGCATAAAATCGGAGGTGTACCGCCCCTGCTGCACACTGATGTGTCCTAAACAACATATCAGACATCAGACAGCAACAATAATTAGCTCGACAAGTAAACTCCCTGCGCAACTATGAACCAGACCGGCGAGGTGATGCTTCACAAAGTGCTCATATTTCAGCGAGCTTTTACGTTCATCTAACGACGGTGCGCAAGGTAAAACTAAAGAGGGCATAATTTGGCACATCGACGGTGCATGGCGTAGACCCTGTGCGTATGCCGTATCAACCTATCAAATGGTGCATACGCCGAAAACAGGGGACACAAGGTTAGCGCCGTGAAACTTCGGTCGAACAAGTATCTTCTTCGTTTTCCTCCCGGTTTCTTAAATGGCAGTACACCCTTGCATTTATGCCCGCTTTTTTGTGACCACAATGTTTCATCCAAGGCAACTACAATGTTCTCGAATGCTACGCAAAATGAATGTATTAAAGTCTGAGTCGATTACCAACAAATTAGGTGTCTGATCTAATCGATGCCAGGGAGTCGCCTACTCTATAGGTTTGCAGGAAAATCTGACCCGACCAAATGTTTCACAGATTCGTTGGCCTGAACGAAGTCTGGCAGAGCCTCAGCGACCAAACTCGACACAAATGGGCGCGTCTTATGCTCTCGGTCGAGCAACCGTGGACCGAACCGGGTAGGAGCGCTGATCAACTCACGGGGGAGGATCAGGTGCTGCACAAATTCGCCTACAAACATCCGGTCACCGGGAAGATGGTTTGTGAACGCGATCAGATCGCGATTTTGACATAATAGTGCATGAGTGCCGCTTCGGTCCATAGTGACTGACAGACTGCAATGGCTCCCTGGCTGGGCATTGTCAGTGATAAAATCGTCAGTGGTGCAGCGTCATAAACCACAAATGCTCCAACTTTGTAGGTTGAGTGCGCAACGTTTATCTGGGGTAAAGTGCAGAAGAAATAATTTCACAATTTTGGAGCTCTTATACTTTTGTGTGTGCAGGCGTCAAAGGCGTGCATGCGTACGCACGCGTGCTGCACGCGTAAAGGCAGAATTCATCCAGAGTTGCAGCTGGTACTGTATGTACATGCGGAATATCAGAACGTTCCACATCACATTTTTCAGGTTCTCTATTTCCATCTGACCTATACGCGAGTGTTTGTCGAGAACTTTGGTCGCCCTGACCAACGAGTGATGAACTCAACTGAACGACTTGAAACATTACGACAGCTAGAACAAGCGATAGTGGCAAACAATGAGGAAATGGTTTATTCGCACAAGGTGGCGGCACATTCTTTTATAAATTCAGATTCCTCTTTCACATGCAAGCAAATGTTTCTGGGGGAGGGGCGTAGGCGCAGAACATCATTAAACCTTCCCGAGCTTGGCAATATAATTTTACTTCACTTTGCAGTGGGAACCAGGGGATTTCATCATATCTGACAACTATGCCGTGGCGCATCAGGCCGATCCTAAATCCCAAGCACCCGTGTCCGAAATCGGACTTCGTGTGCTGCACAGATGTACCATTGCTGGCTCGCCGCCATGTGAAGTGTGACGTATGAAGTTCAGATGACATTGAGATCGATGAAGCTCCAAAAAATTATTCTAGAATACCTACAGTTCCGGGTGCAATTCTAGGCTGAAAGTTGAAGTCGCGTGCACGCGGCGTGCACGCGCGTGCACGCGGCGTGCACGCGCGTGCACGCCGACTTCAGTGCTAAAACATAGGCAGCGCACGCGCAAAACTTCGCGTGCACGCGAAGTTACTTCGACTTTTGCCTATACTTTGCACTGTTTCGCACGCGCGTGCACGCGCGTGCACGCGACTTCAACTTTCAGCCTAGAATTGCACCCGGTACTGTACATCCTAGTCAATTATTTCATGCATTCCCCCATTTTGTAAACTTCCCACTGTGAGAAACTATACTTCAATAAAACAGTATCAAATAAGTTTTGTTGTGACCCCGATCAAGGGTGGGCCAGGTGACATATCGAACGAGGTCACTTGTGCACTACCATGTACGTCATCATATGACATGACCAGTCAACACAGATTGTGTAATATCCGTAATATCGGTCTCATTTGCTGGTTAGGGAAACAAGAGCTACCACTGAATTTAACGTTACATGATTGCAAACAAGAAATCGATGTTTTTGCCAATGCATGTTCGATTTGAACACAAGGTAAAAGGACGTTCTGCACTTTACGGGGAGCTTTTGTCACCTTTCATACAACAATCTGGCGACCATACCCTGTGAATATGTTTGAATCGGTGTTGCTTACTGTGTTGATACTTGTGGATCGAACTAGATTATTTAGGTAAGCAAATAATATGACAAAATTTAGAACAACAAAGCAGAACAAATTTAAGGCGGATCAATTGTCAGTTTTAGTACGGAAGAAACGTGCGACGTCCAAAGCGGTTGTCTTGAGCCCACAAGCGACATCGCTATTCGCCCAGACAATGTTGGTGTTGAGCTGTTGAACTGTGATCTGATGACTGTGAACAGTTTGGCTGATATTCAACATATCAAGCGACTGTTGTACACACACAGGTAGTCTCGCCAGTCCGAGAAAACGTTTGGCTCGCTGATGTTTCACTGCAATATTATGTTCACAACAGCTCCACCCAATAAAACGTGACATTTGCATATCCCATGTGTCCATCTTGCAGTCTGTTAGTGTTCCGTAACCAGCATGAACTGACACCGGATCGGCAACTTGAAATCACTGGATGGTTTGGCGACGTAGACAAGTCGTTTAATAAACACCCAAGGGCACCACACAAGTCAGTGTTGTGCAACTTATATTCTTTCGCTGGATAAAACATTGAAATTCTCGTGTCAAACTTTTGTCACCACAGAGGTCTGGCACGCATTTCGAACGACGGGCGCGAGGGCAAGATGTACGTGGGCACCCATGGTTGGCACATACACGGCTACGCACAGACTGATGCATTTGCAGTCGTCAGCTATCATCTGGTCAACGCTTCAAGCACGGCTACCACAAGGTCCGACATTTACATATACATGTGCGGCTGCACTGCGGATTAGGTCCACTTCTTGGATGTTCCTCTAATACAGTGCCAGTACATATCAAACTTGAGTGATCTAGTCGGAATTCGGAAGTCAGTATACAACGCGCAATTATATTTTCAACGTTTTTGAGATACCTCGACTTGCATCGTGTTTGGATGAATCTGAACGAGACACAAAAGCGGCGTTGGGACGATCTGTGGGTGGCGTGTGCGCCAAACTCATGGACATATGACGCAATCGCACAAGAAATACCGGACGGCCATGTGGTGCACAAACTCGTGAAACATCATCCGGTGACGAATAGAACGGTGAGTGATCGGCACTTTGCAAAAGATAATCTCGGCAAGAAAGCAAGGTACAGTACGTTTCACGGGAAGCGGTACCATTAATCGTAATCCGAGTGCGTACGATTATCTAAGGTGTACGATTAATTCTGCGTGCAGTACTCAAGCAACGCGCACTCATTCCCTTAACCACTGCACTATAGGTCACACGCGTGCGTACTCGGGTGAACTATTATTTACGCGTGCGTATGGGAAAGTGCAGTAGTTAAGGGAATGAGAGTGCTTTGCTTAAAGGGTGTGTCTAACGTCTCTTAACCCCATGTTTTATGAGGTGCAATCGAAAGACGACCTCGACAGGCCGGCGTGTGCAAAAAACCGCGTCTTGTAACTAGCTAAATCGCGAAATCTTGAGGGTTACTTTTCGAATTAAATCAATTTCCGGACACAAAACTCCAGGCGCTTTTGAGTGGGCGCTACTGACGTTTGGCATTATTCTGCTGAAACATTGCATGTTTAAGCGCGGCTCAGCCGCCTATACAATGCACATAGACGCTCAACACACACCGCTCTGGCTGCTGGCTTGACTGAGGACACAATGAATGTTTCAGTTAACACATAGAAGCTGGTTTGTGTGTGTTTCGCTTCGCAGCTTTTTTCCGTCAGCTCAGTCTGAATTTTGTGTCCGGAAATTGATTTAATTCGAAAAGTAACCTCAAGATTTCGCGATTTGGCTAGTTAGAAGACGCGGTTTTTTGCACACGGCGGCCTTTCGAGGTCATCTTTCAATTCCACCCAACAAAACATGGGCTTAGGAGACGTTAGACACATCCTTTAAGTACTGCACGCAGAATTAATCGTACACCCTAGGAAATAATCCTACGCACTCGGATTTACTATTAATTGTACCCCTTATCGTGAAACGTACTGTATGTAGGTTTTTTAGACGGCATGATACGTGTAAACGCACAAAAATGTGGCGGCATTCTAATACACACGAATTGAGGAAATCTACTATGCAAACCCACAGTAAACCCAATCAATAATAAGGCTTTTCAGACGCTTCACTTCCATTCGGTAGCTCACACGAGTTGTTTTAATCTTCGAGCATTACGGCAGTGCCAATCAGCGAGTGCTCATTGCTGACGAACACAGACGAATGTATAGGCAAGCCAATACAACGGCCAGGCGGTCGGCCGATGATCATTTATTCACATAAAGTTCGGCTATACAGAGCGAAAAATAACACATTTCTCTCCACGTGTCTTGCTTGTCCACGATTCGACCATAGAGGGCACACCTACATTGTTCAAAAGCGCCGAGCCTACCAGATTCTTGTGTTTTCTTGTTTTGCAGTGGACGAACGGTGACTTCGTTCTAGTCGACAATCTGGCCGTCGTATCCCATGCAAACCACCCCGACTGCTACGCACCTGTTGATCAAGTTGGACTGTTTGTGTTGCATCGATGCAAAGCACGTTAGGATGCTGCGTGGTGAATGAATGGAACAACACTTTGCACTGTGAGATATCGGTTTTTTTCACTCAGATTGTATAAACATAGCATTATGGGCTTGCTGTCCATTCCAATTAGATAGGTATATGTACATGTACCGACCATTCTGCAGTTCTTGAGCCATGTGCACACTGCACGCACGTACTGTACATAGTATTTGAAAATATGTTT
>JASAMV010008137.1:0-33530 GCA_030248065.1 Rhynchonema sp. JSB1_4 | reverse complement strand
GTATTTTGCGTACTTCGTTCAGTTCCGTATTGCTCATCAACGGGTTACCGAACAGAGATGAACATTGGCAAAGAACACTGACAATCAAAATGAATTTTGATCACAAACAGTAGGTTGCTTGCGCACGTGTAGTTCGTTTGCACCTGGCTTTGTCGTCAGCGTTTCGTACCGGCCAAAATCATGCAAACACACAACCTTGTGGGAGGAATCACAAAGCAAAAAAATCTATTCAGGTAACCGATTCTGACGTTCGCAATTTCGACTTTGTCCTTCGTCCAGTGATTACGACGATGGAGGTGCAAGGCGAAGTGCTGGCCGACGCTGAGTACCTTCCCAAATTGAAAGTGACTCTTTACGCTGAACGGGAATTGGACAACCGACTGCAGACGGTGGTGATGCACAACTCACGTCTGTTCATTATGCAGGACATTCCGCTGGACAATCAGGTGGAGCTGTGTGCTTTTATGTATTATGAATGTCAGGCAAATATCAGCAAGGACCACGACAATACGGCTGCCCGTGTTGCTGCTGTGGCGGATCAGTATTGTTGTTGTCGTTGTTTGCAGAATTACGTGCTTCGGCTTGAAACATCACTGTCGCGTGACGACTATGTCAAATTTGATCTGCCAGAAGTGACCGTGCGCGCTAACGAATCGGCCAGATTTGTGGTGCTGAAGTTCGACCCTGTGGTGAGTTCCGATTTTGGATGAGCATAATTTTCGAAACGTATTTCTTCGTGACTAACGCTCTCCTGATTCTTATAATTTGCAGCGCAAGCCGATCGAGGTGGAAATCTCCAAAGCCAGCTATGCTGCCATTCCACTCGCATTGCTCATTGCTGTGCTCGCGTACAATCATGCCAAGGTAGACACTGTGGGGTCAGACAGACAGTGCAATTTTTTAATCCTTTCGATTTGATGAGTTCTGGACCCAAGCAAGCGCGATCACCAAGTCTGCTACCGACTTGCTGTCCTACAGGTGCTGCCTCTAGTCAACGAATGTGTGCAGCAGCTGGCCGATTGGACCACGGGCGTCATACAACGTCAACGCGCGTCCGCCGCCGCCGCCGCCGACAGTCAATATTCGATACCAGCCGAATTCGATGGTGGCGACGGGCAGAGTGGCAGGAAACGTGTGAAACCGAGGAAAACATAGCACCGGGTGCGGGATTCGGCCTGTCATTCATGGGCACTTTCAATTAGTGCTCGTCAGTGCCAGGCAACCATGCGAATACAGTCGACCCTCTATGTGGTGAAGTGATAGGGGTCTGGCATGCATTGGTCATTTTTCGTATCGATTACGTGATTAATCACAGATTGAGGGTGAAAATATGGCGCTCAGGATTTTGACTATGGAGCTTATCACTGATCACGGGATTACTACACACAGGGCAGACTGTATTCGGATTGCTTGCAGTTGAAGTTGCAGGTTGCTTTTTGGAAATGTTTTGTAAACTTGAGCAAGCCAGGTGCAAACGAACTACACGTGCAAGCAACCTACTGTTTGTGATCAAAATCTATTCAATTGTTATGTTTCTTTGCCAATGTTCATCTCTGTTTGGTTTCGTTGATGATTGACCGTTTTCGGTCGCTGTTCGATAGTCCGGTCTCAGTGCGCTAGTTATCCGCCGATTTGGTTCATTTGCGTCTGTTTGTTGTCTTATGTTCTGTTGTTGCTCCTCCGTATTTATTGTTCACGAAGATTGATTAAGCGCGGAAATTGTTTGTATAATCTGAAAAAACGTAATCGTGAATAAACAGTTTCACAGAGAAATGTAGTACGGATGTGCGTATTTGCGTGTGGGTATCGAACTGGATCCGAATCTGGTAAAGATACGCATTCCGCCACGCAAAAAAAGTGAAATAAAAACGGTACGCTTACCCAGCTTCCACTTGGGCACGGCCATTTCTTATCCAATCCAATAAATAATTCAAGTCTTCATAATCACTTCTGAGTTTTGCACGAAAGCAGTGATTGCGCGCATCTGAAGAGAGCAACTCCATGACAGTAGCATAGCGCACAAATGTGGGCGTGAAACATCACGGTCAAACTGTCAACGGATAGCTCTCTTAGTTGCGGCAACATGAGTGTATCCAGGTTGGGCTGGCTCCCTGGATTTCATGAATGAATGGCGTTGTTGGTCGTTTGCGTTGCGTCGCGGCAGGCTCTCCCATTGATAATGTGAGTGCAACACGGGATATTGCAGCTAATTATTGACTACAGTTCCGGTTTGTCATGCATATTTAGCTCTGTGGACGTGGTGTGTGACGGTTGTGGCCCAAGCGACGGGGGCGGAGCTGCATCCCGGATCGACTTGGACCTGCCTGTGTCTGAAGTTCGTTAACTGATCAAGAGTAGTATTTTAATAATGATCGGATTTTGAAAGCAAGATCAAAAAGTTGAGACAATCGCTTAAGTTGTAAAAAATAGTACCAAATGAAGGAGATTTACGGAATCCTGTCTCGCATTTGTTAAGACATGGCAAAATGATTGATGATAGGAGACAGAACCACACGACTGTGAAACAGCATAACAAAAAGTGCAAAAGGGCATGCATGTCACCACAAATGTCAATATAGTCAATTAGTCAATCATCAACCAATTATGAATACATGACCACAACATCATTTGTTAGTGTTCACCACTTGTCATGAGGTGCGGTACAATGCATACTGACAGTTTGTGAGTACCTGTGGTAGGTATCCTTTCATATCCAAACACATACGTTCGGTACCAAACTAATACGAAAACGGGTAACGGACAGCAGTTACTCAAGGAAGTGTGACACTTGTCTTGTATAACCACCGAAAGAACATTATGATGGATGGGTTGTACATGTATTTTCATATTGGTGACTTTGCCTTTTAGTGCTAAGTAGCTATGCAACATCAACGTCGTTGACAAAAATGTGCATGTCTTGTCATAGACAACATGCTACGCATAAAACCCGGCACTGTACATATACCGGTTCATGCATGCGTGCTATGATGTACAGTTGTGTGCAGTGTTTGTACGATTTGTGGGCATGGTGACAGCACTGTGAACACGACAGAAAGAAAACAAAATATTCACTATCCCCAATAAATATGCATTTGTGCAGTATGTGCACCACGACAAGCAGTAGTAGTAGTACTATAATAAAATATGGTGGCATACGTGTACACACTTGTTCTTGTAAGACACGGGTGTAGAAAGTGACACATGCACACACACACATTTATGATGTATGGGGTGTGAGGCAAGGTGTGGAGCTGTCACTGTCTCATGAAATGGTGGAGGATCGGGGATTTTGATCATCGCCAAGAAAATGGCAAGAACCAACCCAAACTGGTAAGACGGTTCTATTCACAAAGTAAAAGTTGCGCGTGCACGAAAAAACGTCATGTAACCATACTTTGCTGACCAAACCATATTCATTCATTGATTACTATTATTGATGTACTTTACATTGCAGACAGACATGTTCACGTACACACATGTGTGGGTCGGGTGTGGGCACAATACACGCAGCACCTAATGTGTACCAGACGTACACTTCGCATTTGGTAGTCAGGTGTCTGATGAAGCCTACTGTGCTTTGACCAGTCACAAAGACGCGCTACCACAAAAGTATCATCTGGCTGCTACAGTCCTCCCACTATGATGACATGATCGGTATAGCCCGTCACTAGAAAGAATATCATCAACGGCAGATTGGGGACCAAAATATGGTTCAAGAATATGCACCATAAGAGAGACGCTACAAAGACGGTACAGTGTACTGAAGTGATTCAACTTCCAAGCATACATGTAGCAATGTAACCTTTACAAAACAGGGTGGGGTGGAGCAACAGTCAGTGCGACAGACATCATCTAACACATCGTATAGTCCATCTGTCATGCGACTGACACAACATTTTGCCGCGGCGACTGCATTTCACACAGAACTGAATGAATGACCAGACGGGGTTGCGTGCGTGCTTGGACGGTAATCTCGAACGTATTGCGGACATTCGCACGGACGATGCCCTGGTGCACAGCTCGTCCGTGAAGACATAGATTGAATCGGGCAACCGGAAAGTACATTGCCGTATACAAATACGATTGACATTACTGAGCATAAAAGTGCTGCATGGGAATTAATGAATGCACCAGAATTAGAATTGTTACTCATAAGAGCAACTGTTCAGAGAATGCCATCATACAGCGTCGCACGCACGCGCATTATCAACAATAATAATCATAAATGAAAATGTACAACAAGTTGAGTTGACTGAGAGAGTGAGTGACGCACACCTCAATATTGTGCGCGCTGTCGCAGATCCGTATTCGAGAACCTGTCGCTCCACTGTTGAACTGCTGTCTTTTCACGTCACAGTGGCATGATCGAGACCCGACATTTTTGGTCATAAGGAATTCACATTAAAAGTGGTCCTTAGAGGTTAACACCAGATCGGGAACAAAATATCGTAAAAAATGTAGCTATAAACAGGGTAGCCTCCACTTGTTCACAGCAACTGCTCGACGGGTTCTCAAATCCGGCCCGTATTTTCTCGCGCGTGGACATATTGCTACCAAATTATGGCCACTAATGGTGCGTTTACCATACCTGTGCGACACAGACAACAATAGAAACATTTGTGACGGGCGCGGCCGGCGAGAGAATGAAAATCCTGCGACTGCGGCTGGTTTGAAGTGAAGTCAAATGTTGTGTTACAATGCAGGCACAGCAAATCAGCTGACAGTTACACCACACATGCACTGGACTAGTTTTGTACAACTGTAGGTAATTTTTACAAGGCTCTTATGGACTTATGATTCTGGGACCAATGACACGCAGGCGCACGCAGCAGACCAATGTCAAACAACAGGTGAGTGTTGCGAAAACTCTGCTTCGATCAGCGAGTTGATCATGTGACTTATTTGAACGCCTGAATATTTTAAGATAAAGATTAAATTTCGACCGAAGCAAAAGTTTTTTCATTTGTCACTGACCCGGACTTTTAAGTTTGTACACAAGATATAGTATTGTAGCAGTTGCATAACTTCGTTGGAACAACTTGACCAAAATGTATGTTAAAACTTGAACCTTTGGACCCGCGCACCGCGCACCGGAAATTTGCATTCCGCACCGTGTAAAAACAAAAAACTGTTGAATATATGTATACCTTTGCAAGAAGGTACAAAGAACACCTTTCGTGCTTGGTTCAGCTTGTTGTCTCCCATTACAGCGCTATGAAAACACACAAGCAATTCAAAAAGTGCGCGCTATTGGGGTGACACAGCTTCAGCTGAAAGGAATGAGGTTCCTATGTACGTTACGAACGCACTGCGCGGCGCATAAAAAAAGCGACAATCTTTCTGGGTAAAGTGCCTACGGGTAAAACAAGTAGTAAAATAAGTTCACTGTACTCACTTTTCCACTGTACTTTTCTGTGTTATGCCCACTATGAACGCCATGTGAAGGTGGGCCTTCTGGACTTTGCGTTTTCCTGAGGATAAGAAAGGACCGTGCAACAAACAACATCCACCCACACAGATAGTACTTGTATGTATACCTGTGGGTCGAGGGCTCAGGGAGCAGAATAATCTTTCACACACAGGTTCATTTTCTTGACACAAAAAGGGCACCGCTGCACACTTAGGCTACCCACAGCAGTACTGCAGGTAGGACGATTTTTTGGCCCTGGCCTTATGTTCAGGCTATCAGTGACCGCTCGCTTCAAGCCTAAAGGAAATGAACACGACGACCACGTTATGACGTTAGCCTAAACGCAACTGTTGCCAGAAACCTAAAAGGGGGCCTAAATTGGTGCACACCAAGAGATGCGGCCACCAAAGAAAGAACATGTGCAATAGTCAGCAGTGGTCGGTGGCTCGTAAACGGTTTTATTGACCGAAAACGGACAAAAATGTTTCTCTTCTTCGCTCGGTGCTTCGCTGCTCCCTTGCGCGTCAAGGCGAATCACCAATGCTCGGTACAGTCCAGCCTCTTTATAGTGACCTAGGATCGGTACTCGTCATTTTTTGCTCACCCGTAAAAAATATTCCAATAAATTATAGAAAGTTGGTCATCAACGCATCGCTCAGAAATATTCACAATAAACAGGGTAGGTAATTAACAAAGGGGTGTACTGTACTAGGTGTTGTTGCCGTTTTATTATACCACATCACCATGTTGGAGGACTGCAAACCCGATGTGGAAAAAACGTGAATCATGTGAAAAAATATGAAGCCAAAACTTCTGAGCCCACATAAAAACTCATTTGTGCGCGCTCAATCAAACGAACATGACTGAGCGACATAACAAACATGGTTGTGTTGTGTTTATGTTAAAAACATCAAGTTCACAACGCACCAGGTAGGTACAGTAATGTAATACTGTACATGTGCACGCTGATTGACATGCGTGAACAGTTAGGGTACAACCACGTCACAGCAAGTTGGGATCAAAATCTGCGAACTTTAAACTTGACTTCACTGTTTGTGTAATGTGCACTGTATAGTTACCATCCTACCAATATTGTTCGACAAAACCTCAACGTAATTCTTACAACGTAATTCTTGTACCAACTTTTGAGTTCAGGCAACCCATACGCCAGAAGAACTAACAAACAACACAAGACGACAGCGACACTCTAAAACCGCAGCTATGTGGGCAATGTAACTTGTCCCACCATGACAAACATGACACATCATGCGACAGTGTGTCTGATTGTGGACTGCTTAATTCGCGCGACGTGCGGTTTACACAAGGCCTGCGGAATCGAGTTTATTGGTTGAGTACAGACATTTAAATTCATTGCCCCACCATGCAGTAGGACCCAAGAAATTAGCAGATGCCTGCCCTAACAGGGGCAAATTGCTGTATTCAACTGTACCACCCAACCCAACAAAGTGTACAGTGCACCACTGTTGATTACACAGTCACATTGCAAAGTTTGATTACATTCGTGTGACATATTTGACATAACTAATTTGTCATCGCGTGCGGGTGTTCTGTGACACCAAAAAAAATGTTGAAACATCAAGGATATGAACATGAGAACCAAACCTGTGCGTCCATACAAGTTTGTTGATCATGGGACTACTTTGGAGGTCGAACCCGGAACGAACCAATTCGTGAAATCAATAAATTTCAATCTGTGCTGGTTTCCCAAGTTCAAATTCAAACTTGGGCTCTGTCGGCGCGTCTACGGATTGAATAGTGTCAAAGAAGGGTGGTACATTATATACATATGTAACTGTTGCGGGTGAACCTTGTGTAAATTTTGCAACTTGGCGCGAAAAACGTTTGTGTTTCATTGAACAACATTAGTTCACAATGTGACGCACGCTGTGGTGTATCGGTCCTGCAGTGCGTACTGTATAGTCCAACCCCGAGCTCATGAGACACATTTTTTATGCTGGCTTGGCCAGATCCAATACACCAATACTGCTCCAGTTCCATGTTTTTCGAAAACGCTAGAAAAAGAATGGGACGAGAGAGAGATGGTGGCAGATGACAACTTGTTCCAGCTGGCTGACCTCAGCTTTTCAACGCACAAAGGTTTTGGGAGCCAAAAGGGAATTTACGCACGGAGGTGGAGAGCGTGTTTTTGTAAAATACATGCGTTTGGCTTTCTTTTGTTTTCGAAGCGTTTCGAAATACATACCTGGAACCGGGACCGTAATGGATCGCAAAAAACTGTCTCATGAGCATTTGGGCAGACTATACATTGCAAACAAATTAGCTAGAGACGTGGCACTGTTGATGTTTCACGCAATTAAACATAAAAATTTATTATATGCGGTGATAATATGGCGAAAAGTATAGAAAACGCGAGCAAAGCAAAAAACTTGCTGAAAAATTCTGCGATGTTTCATTTACCCAAAACTAACCGACCTGTATGGTGTCATACTGGTTCTGATAATATACCGAACCTTTGAGCCACAGAAGACGGAACACCACCAACGAAACCAACATGCTTGGATAAGATAATATAATGTTTATGCGAACTTCCTGATTGCCCGTACCGTAGCAGGATAGCACCAACACGAAGACCAAAATAATGGTAAAGGCACTGCGCGACTGCAGAGATTTGAAACCAATTACCAGAACTCATTTCGTTGCAGGGGACACAGGGTGCGCCATAAAACTTCACAGCAATCGAAATTACCCAATTTCTATCAATTTACTGCCGTCTGAGAGAGTGAGCGATACAGATCCCGTGTCTGTGTGGGCTGTGCGGTCAGCTTTTCTCTACGTTAGATATCTTGGGTCAATTAAGACAATGCGAGAAATCAGAAAGTGACCCAAGTATTTTCTGAGCCATATTATGGTATATCAAATCCGAGTGGGTCACTACCAGCAGCGGTACAGTAGTTCGTTTTCATTTGTGTAAACTTTTGTTGTTGCGACCGCGATCGTGGGCGGATGCGGTCTATTCAAGTCGGATCATGCCATTCCGCTTGTCAACCTCAACGTTGTTTGTAATTACCGTTGTGATTTGGAGCAGATGCGAGAACAAGATGTCGGAAATACAATTTTTTGAACGAGTAAATGCTGTCAGGACAACTGTAAAGAGGTACATCGAGCTTCTTAGCTTTTTTTAGGAGCCTGGAACCAATTGGTTCTACCAATAACATTAATCCATCCCGGGACGGGACCCAACCCAACTGGTTGTATACACAGAACCAGAAATAAAATTGTCATCGACTTTTATGGGCAACGTGAGAAGCGATTAGCCCAATGCTCAAAATTATACGTCCGTCTGGGTTCAACAGGATTTCAGATTTTTTTCTTTGGTACCGAATCTGATGCATACCACGGAAGATGATTGTTATGTGCACCCGATGAATAGATCCAATGTTGTGTTGTGTTGAAGTACGCACCGGTTCACTAGCCGGTAGCATCCACCCCTAGGCTTATGGTATGCAATAGATGGTGTACCTTTCATGTCACCGCCCCTGATTGTAAACGTTTTCAGTGTTACTGGGCGCGTGCACTAAAGTTTTTTCTTCCGTTACGCAAAATGGATAAAAATGTCAGGCAAGCAAAAAATTTGAACAATGCGTGTTGTGATTTGAACATGCCCAGTACCACAGCGGAAGCGGACCACAGGTCCAGATACACAAACCTTTTCATCAGCCAAGCTTGACACAAGCGTGTCCAAATGTACATTTTTGCGCTTCTTTCATGTTCCGTGGTCAGCTTAGGAAACAAGGCATTATCATGACGGGCATCGTGATCATACATAGGTCCTCCTGGTTCGCTATTATTTTTCGCTGCTATTGTTGTCCACGCAATATGATGCGCATGATAACAAAGTTGACCATCTCAGGGAGAGCCAGTTTTCTCAAGACAAGAAACGATTCATATCTTCCTTCTTGCGGTCCTCTTGTGGAATGCAAGACTTGTCAGTTCACCTGCGCAAAGTGTACCGCATTGAAGCAGCAGGTAACGAAAAATCAAAGCAACAAAACCTGGAAAAGTGAAACCTGGCGAAAGCACAGGAAGTCTGTGCGTCAAAGTTAACCCTTTCGTTTAGAAAATCGCGTCTGCTGCGCGAGCCAGCGAGCGTGACGCCGAAACATCTGACTTTGAACTTTGACGTTCAGCGTGACGGTGAGCTTGACTTTGTTTTGTGAATTCCACGCATTGGGTCAAGTGTGTAAACATCAAGCACTCAACTTGTCGAGTTACTACTTGTGGCTTGTGGTCAAATGGTTGCCCTTTCCGAATGACCAGCCAAGCCATCGACCCATACGCTCCGCTCCTCCCCTCGTGACAAAACCTAATGAGAGAGAAATTCATTGCACATTGCGTTCGACCCGGCAATTCAAATTTAAGACAAGACAAGAGGTGTCAAGTCAAGCGGACCGGGTTTGCCCGGCCCTGCCCGACCGTGGGAAAACTGGGCCCGGCCTGGCCCTGCCGATTTTTTACCGATTTTTTCTGATGACTTTTTGCTTTGTTCTGGGGAAGCAAGGTTTTTGACACAAAATTGACCGCTCCAAGCTAAAAAAAATAGCAAATATCGTATTCCCTAAAATAGAGCCCCCAAAAATAGAGCCCCCCCAAAAAAATACAGCCCCCCTAAAAGGGGTCAGTGAAAAATGAGCCCCCAAAAATACAGCGGGGGGGGGGGGGGGGGTGGTAAAGGTTGGGGTTGGGGGGTGGGGTTCTATTAATGGGGGGCAGTGTAGTTCCTGGGGGGGAGGGGTCCCCCCTAAGGTACACTAACCGCCGCGGCCAAGGTACACTAGTACACTAAACTAACCGCCGCGCCAGGTACATTAACCGCCTCAATTTTTGCCTAAAATAGGCAATTTTAGGCCTAGGCCTAAAATGGGTAATTTTTAGGTCAATGTTGTCAAAAGTCGCCAAAATACCCTTTTTATGGAGAATTTTTTCCAAAAAGGCCAAAAATCGGTCAAATTTTCTACCTCAAAAAGTGACTTTTTCCTGAATTTGGGTCTTCCCCCCCAGGGAGGCAGTGTAGTGGCAGGCAGATGGTTGCAAGGTACCCTTGGGGGGCATGGATCCAGATGGTTGCAAGGTACCCCCTTACCCAGCCTCCAGAAGGTTGCAAGGTACCTCTGGGGTCCGAAAAAAGGGTGTTTTTTGCATGCTTTTTTTCTGCAAAATTGGCCGAAAAAATGGTACTTTTTTGCATTTTGGCCGAAAATTTCCCCAAAATAGCTATTATATGGAGGTTTGCGCGCGGAGCGCGCGATTTTTGGGGTTTTGAGGTCGAAAAACACCCATTTTTGCATATAAAAACCATAAATTTATGGTTGCAAGATACCCTCAGGGGTGGTTGCAAGGTACCTACCCTTCCCCCCCATCCCCCCAAGTGCTGTGGCTGGGGGGGTGGGGGGTCCCCCCCAATGGTACCCTACCCGCCCCGCACCGGTACCCTACCCCCCTACCCGCCCCGCCCCGATTTTTTCCCTCAAAATGCCCATTTTTCGGTCAAAAATGTCCAAATTTCGACCGAAAGCCCTAAAAAGTGCAAAAAATCGCGCGCTACGCGCGATATATGCACGTTATAGCATATAAAAACAGGCACCCGAAAAAACTTGTGTTTACCCTACCCGCCCCGAAAAATCTTCCCCCCCCCCCCCCCCCCAAACCGGATTTCCCCCCCCCCCCAAAATCCCAGGTACACTACCCCCCTACCCGCCCCGATTTTTTCCACCTATGTACCCTACCCGCCCCGCAAAAGTAGCCACAGCACTGGTTGCAAGGTACCTACTCCTTAGGGGGGGAATCCCCCCCATCCCCCCAGCCACTACACTGCAGGGATGTACACTAACCGCCGCACGGAAAAAAGGGGTAGGTACACTAACCGCCGCGCCGGACCAGGAACTGCACTGATGGGGGTCAATTAATGGGGGCTGGGGGGTTGGTATTTTTGATTTCGAGCCATTTGGGTGGGGTTCAATTGGGGGCACTGGTGTAGCTGTGGGGGAGCCCCCTAGGCACAGTAGGTAGGTAGGTCGACGCTCCATGCTGGTACAGTAGGTAGGTCGCCGCCCGGCGGCTGGTACAGTAAGTTGTGATTTTTGGCTCAAAATGGTATAAAATCGGTAGTTTTCACTCCAAATAGGCGAAAAATTGGCGCTACGCGCGAAATTAGCGTTTTAGAGTACATTTTCGTCAATTATTAGACCTAAAAAATTTTGTCCCCCTAACTCGGCCGGTACAGTAGGTAGGTTGCCGCCCGACACTTTTGGTGGTACAGTAGGTTGCCGCCGCCTGGGTAGCTACACCACTGATTAGGGGTTCTATTTCCGACAATACGGTAAGTCTAGTGCAGCTACAGAGGTCGCAATCGGGCCGGGTTTGTCCGGCCCGGCCCGAATTTTTTGGGTCACATTTTTACCCGATGTGTTGGTCACAATTTTTGCAATTTTTCTGAGCCTATTTGGTGGAAAAGTGATTGCTTTCAATGAAAAAGTTGTCAGATAGGCAAGTAGTGGTTATTTACTTGCCGAATCTGTCAGAAATTTTAGTATTTTTGACATAAAATGACTATTGTCGGAAATAGAATACGGGGGTTCTAGCTTTTCACTGGGGTCAACTTGGGGGTTCTGTTATTGGGGGTTCTATTTTTTTCACTCATCCAAATAAATCTGGAAAAAAATCACTTACGAAAAGACGGGTTTTTGATGTATGTTATGCTCTATAATTGTGTTTATGGGTGTTGAATCTTCACTTATTTGCCTTATTATGTCATCAATGACTGTGTAAACTATGTTTAATACAACAATAAAGCCTTACCGTATCGCTATGTGGGGTATCGCACCAGTTGAGGATGGTGTTCTATTTTTGGGGGGGGAGTTATTTTTGGGGGTTCTATTTTTTTTCACTCGGTCCAATTTAGAGGGTTCTATTATTGAGAGGGGGTCAATTTTTGGGGGCTCCATTTCCGACAATACGGTATTCTTTCAGTAAAATAAGTCACTTCAGAAGCCTCGGGCCGGGGTGCCCGGCCCGATCCTCCAAATCTCCGGCCCGGCCTGGCCCGAACCAAAAGCCCAAAATCGCGTCCCGGTCCGGCCCGATTGCGACCTCTGGTCTGGTTCCATGACAAATCCTTGCGAATAACCGCTGTTTTTTGTTTAAAAACCACGATTTTTTCAATATTTCGGGCAACGTCGGGCCAGGAAGTCCGGCTCTGTCGGGCCCGACCATGGAACACCTCGGCGCTCGGCCCGGCTGCATTTTTTCCGGAAAAATGTATTTACTGAAAAAAACCGTTTTTTTTGATATTTTTCGAGCCAAATTTGGGCACCGGTCCAAACGGTATGGTACATGAAAGGTAATCCTGTTGAGAAAGTGCGAATAAAAGCCATAAAAGTGCTGGAAAACACTTGAAAACCTATGTTTCTGCAATAAAAATAGGTTTCTCCGACAATTTTGACACTTTTTCAGAAAAGTTCAAAATCCGCCGTGGGATTTTTCCGGAAAAATGTATTTCACTGAAAAAAACGGGTCTCTTTCGTTTTTTTTCAGAAAAAAACGTTTTTTTTTCACCTGCATCCATATCCGCAACACACTTACGATTACTAAGATAGTAAATTTGTTAAAGAAAAGCCTGGATTCCATTGAATTCAATTCAGATTATGATTTTGCAGATACAGATGCTGCTGGAGGCAGTCTGTGCAGAAAAGGATGTCGTCGTCATCATTCCAAACTCTGTTCTCTCAACATCTGTGCCCATTGCACGTGTCGTACATTGTTGGCGACACACACGACTGTGTAAATGCACAGTCCGACCCGACATTTGACCAACTTTGCCAACAATATGACGTTCTGGCCTTTCTGTTCACCGGCCAGAACTGTCCGTCACACGCCAATTTTATCGCTCAGCTGCGTGGTTTGGTTCAGAAGCTTATCAATCCAAATCCAGAAACACCCAGTGAAGAGAATGCTCCTACTAATGTCGCGATGAAAACGAAGTCCGACTCGAAGTTAGTGCGCATGTTCCGCGCAAAGAAGTGCAAGTTAGTTGTTCGGCTGTGGCTCTTTCAGTTGTGTGCTGTTTGTTGTTTTTGTGTCAGATTTAACAGCTGGATAAAGATGCTAAGATGTTATGATCAGATGTCTCTTGGAAATACAATAACGCTCAAAAACAGTTGTAAGGCTGCTTAGTGTTGCTCTAGTTTTGTAATAGACTAATATTGTGAAGCTTCAGCCGCACTAACTATAACCTGGTCTGGAAACAAGGTGCAAAGGGCAACCAAGAAAAATAAAAATGCGTCACAAGCAATTCAGTTATTAATCAGTTGTTGTGGTGCGCCCTATACCCTTGAGTGTTGCAGTTCACCATCGTCATTCCGTCGTCTGTTCGGCTCGTCCAAGTGCAATAACGTCAGCGACAACAACACGCCCAAATCATCATCGACCACCCCATCGCCAACCCCGTCCAGCCCGGACGACAATGACAAGTCACCAGAACAGCAGCATCGTTTGGGCGTCGTGCTTGTGAGTCTCGACGCAGACATGCACTCGTTCTATCGCACAATCAGTGACTGCGCCCGATGGTGGTTGTTTCCGGCCGATGCCCTCACACAACGCGTAAGTATGTCCATGGTACTATTTTAGGCTTGGTTCATTTCTTTATTCGACAGCTATTTTCGTGTTCTTTATCATCCCCTCATGCTGACATACGCATTTGGAAAATTTAGCATATGGATGTCATTTTTGTCAACAGGCTGGCATGCCTCTGTCGTGATGACTACACGTAGCTGCATTTGTTCTGTGCTTGTGCGCATTGTAATCTATTTGTGAATGAGTCATTGAAATTATACGGTCTGACTTGAGCGTGGAGAACACTGCTTGTGCGTTTCCGGCTGCCAATCCACCACGAACAAGAAGTGCTGCGTGAATGAGTTGGTTGTTCCTAACACAGGGAGCGTGCTGTAACTTTTGTATGGCTTGGCTCAATGCATTGCTATCGTTAGCGTGATGGGGAGTATCTGACTCAATCATCATGAGGAGCCAAGCCACTCGAGGAATAAATGTGATTGTACACATTCCCGACAGACAAGAGTGCAAGGTTGTTAGACAATGTTGGCTGACACGAATAGGGAACGGGAAATGGATGGATGTACAGCTCAGAGCTCATAGCTGGCTTTGTTGCTAAAATGAACGGACTACTGGCATAGTTTGATCAAGCACGCTTGCTGCTGCTGCACTACAAGTGGTGGTGCTGCATTTAATGGCGCTTTTCTGCGCCATTTGCTCTCTCGATTATGTTAGCACTCGGCGCTAGCACAGTCGGATGCGAATACAGTTTCCTGTTTATGCGTTTATTCAGTCGGGTGACTCTGTGTGTGTCTGTGTGACTGGAAGCTCTTCCATGTTCTGATGGCGGAATTTTCTTCAGAATTGGTCCTAAACGTCGGAAAATGTGAGACAATGTTGTATATATGTGGCTGCTGTGCTCCTTCCAAGGGGTTGTCTATTATTCAGACAGAACTGGTATTCAGCAGAATGTGACTCGCTTGACAGTTGGGTCTGGTTTGGTCTCAACCATATGGTTCACTCGTCACTTTATATTCTTGTTGTGTGCGTCATATCATTTTATGTGAGTGACGTTTTGATAATGATTAGATCAAGATGTGGGGCTTATAACTGAGTGGTGCTGTTGGCGCTGTGGCATGATAAGTGACTGACAAGATGTGAGGTGCAGATACAGGGCTACTTGTGGGGTGGCTTTGCAGTTTTTGTGAACCAGCAATATGTAAAACGTAATGTGACTCTGCACTCGATTCGGTGCTCAAATGAAATGTGCAGCTAGCTTGTGCAACCGAAAAATAGAGCGAATGTTTACGCGGTGCCACTTACGAGTGTGGCACACGAATGTTTATTTTATTTTGGACAAGACTGGGGGGGTGGTTTCTGGTGTGGTGTGCTATAAGCAAATACCGCTAATTTTATGAATTGTTTTTGTGTCCAGCGAGTGAAGTGGGCTGTTCTTAAAGTTGAAAGTGTTCGCCGCCTCCGAAAAAGTGCAGCAGGTCATTTCGACAATATGATTTTGGTGAGGATAAGACGTTTATGAGGGAGGGACGTCCATTTGTGTGGTGTGCTGTTGATTGGCATTCCTATTTTTATTCTCAATCGAGGTCAGTGACTAAATAAACCAAGTAAGCTTATTACACGTATTGGCCTGTTCTCTCCTGTGTCACAACTGGGCGAACAACCATCTTAGCCGCAGGTTAACCCCAACCCTCCCATCACAAAGAACAGCCTCACAACTGCGGGGTCAAACTACGGTGCCAGCGCGTCAGACGGGTGCCCAAATTGGCGCGAATTTATAAGAAAAATGAAGTGCAACATTTCAGACCTTGCTACTGCGAGCGTGTTGTCTTCAGCACGCTGCACCGGCGTTGGTGTTGGTTGACACAAAGACCAAACAGCTCATTACTACTGATGCACGTCGCGCATTGACGGATGACCCAACGGGATCAAACTTTCCGTGGTTGGTTATTGTGTTGATTGCACTTTTTTGTGAAAATTCCGGTGAAATTTCTGTGTTCGCGAATATTTACATTGTGAAATTTACAAAATGGTCGTCTTGAACACAGTGTGAAGTTAGTACGTAGACAACAGTACAACAACAACAACGTTTGTCGCTTGTATTGTCATTCATTTTCGTTTTTCACACCCATTCTTTGCGGCACAATATCCTTGTAATTTTGAATAAGCTCGAGTTTCGGTTGGGTTAGGTGATCATTAATTGCAGTGGCGCTGCGATGTCTCCCTGCACACCACATGTGGCTTGGTCCCGTCTGTCCCGGTGTTTCCTGCCGCGTATTTTTTGCCGCCAAACACCAATCCACACGGCGCTGTGTGCATTATGCTTTTGAATGTGCGTGCACAGAATAGGACACCACAAACACAAGGGCACATGTACACACCAATCAACAAATCGGCAGTGCGTCTTTGATGTCGTTGTCGTTTACATCATGTCATCACGCTCCATTGACCAACCCAATCGTCCGTGCATTTGTGTCCTGTTGCTTGCACCCAGTCCCCTTCAATGCGGCTTCGCATGCACTCTGCAATTTTCGTATTTTTTTGTTTGTTCATTCATTATGGGTGCAGCAGTCAGCAATGGTTACCACATGTTGTGTTTTTGCATATGTATTCACAACCGAGGGAGCGGCTGGGTGATTGTGATCTGATGGGCTGATTGGAAATTGTGGTTGACACACTATTTGCCAATGGGGCATTTAGAAAGTTGAACTGTTGAACTGTAAACGATTGTGTCGGCAGGGAGGTTGTTTCGATCAAATATGCGACTCCAGGCCAATTGTGCCAATAGGGGGCTACGTCGTGCAACGCCGCATAATTGACCGGAGTTGTTGAAAACATAATCATTTTTTTTATTGGATGCAGGTATCCACCAGCAGTGAGTGATGTATTCCGTGGCCCAGTCAGTGCCCAATCAACATCTCAGACGTTGGATCTCAGCGATGTCAAGACACCAGTCAGAGCGCTGCTATTCGCTGCTAATTGGGTTCGTTTCTATCAATGTTGTTGCGGTGGTCTGACAGGTCGATTTTCCTGATTAATTAGACTGGCCATCATGTAGTGATGGTGCCTTGATGATCATAGACAACTTGCTCGGATTGAACTTGTTGCTTATTTGGTCTGATCCTAATTGCCATAAACAAAAAATGGTGATGCGAGGTACCAGTGTGTAGTTGCGAAAATCTCGTCATATCCGCAGAACAAAAAGTCATCTGACTGACTAATTGATGTCCTGTTCGATCCGATCAAACAAAGTTCGATGCCAATGTTTGACAAAATGTGCCCTTTATTGCAGTGTCCCCCGTGTCGTTCATTCGTCCGTCAACTGTCTGCAGTCTACAAGAACGTGCGTGCCGCGGGTCACGAGTTCGAGATCGTGTTCTGTTCGTCGGATCGGTCGATTGACAGCTACAATCATTTCTGTGCACAAATGCCTTGGCTAACTCTGCCCTACAACGATGTCAGGGTCAGGCAACTCACCCGGCTCTACAATGTGCATGGTATGTGCATTATCAGTCACATTTGGTTTTTGTTCCAGACACTGCTTGTGCCAAGCACATATGTTATTCTTCAAAATACAAGCTGGATGCCAGCAAAGTTCTGACTTTTGTGCGGCTGTGTAAGTGCGCAACACTAATGTTCTGAATTTGAAATGTCCACAACACTCCGTCCCAGTTTAAACAAAGCTCCCAATTTTCGTTCATCAGGTATCCCTTCATTGTTGGTGCTTGATGCAGACAATCGGGTGATCACCCGATACGGTCGGGACTCGGTGCTCGCTGATCCGGAAGGGAAGGTGAGCGAATTTCGTTTATGTGCTCGCCTTCGCGTTTTTAGGTGGTGGTATTCCGTCATTACCACTTTTGTAATATTCGCACAGGATTTTCCTTGGGGCCCGAAACCGTACTACGAACTCACCGAGTACACGTTGTGTCGACTGAAGGATGGCCCGAGCTTGATTGTGTTCTCCGGTGCGTTTCGGTGTTGGAAAAATAATGAGCGGATTGGCGCGCGATTTCGGTCCGGTTTCATAGTTGATGATTGAACCGTATCTACATTATTCCCAATTTAGGTAGATATTTCGAGATTTGCCCACAAACTGTCACTAATTTTGACCAACGTGAAAATTGCTCTCAAATATCCTAACACGCTCTTCGTGTGGAACCGATCACAGCGCCTTTTTATATTGTGTATACATACGCGCCGCTCAGTGAGATGCTGAAATAGCTTCCTGTTCCATTTGTTTCACGTTGCTTTTTTGTACCCAGCATGCTGTGGTGTTGTTGACTGGTGTTGAAATACCGGCGGCAGCCACGGTGACTACCGTAATCTATCCGTACAACACCCTGTCTTGTACCCAGCGTTCTTGCAGACGACAACGCCGAGGACGTCGATTTCTCAGTGTCAGTGCTGCAATCCACATCCGCCGCCCTACAACGCGACGTCAACGGCAATCAGCAGAATATGGTTGCCGTAAATGGTGGTGATGTGCAGTTGTTCTACACGGGCACCGACATTGTGTGTGACCAGTTGTTGGCCTGGCTGGGACTGGACGATGCACCGTTGCCGCTGGCCTGTATTGTCGACATGCTGACTGGAGAACTGTATGTGTGCGATCGGGATCACATCAGTGACACCATTGTCATTGAGTTCGTCAGGATGTTTGCTGATGGTTGGTCAGTTTCGCTTTGCCAGTTTGAGTACATGGTGATAGCACATGTGGGTAGTGCCTTGCGTGGTTCTTTCACTTTACCCAGAGAGCGTTCAGTTCAAGCTGAGGCTTGATTAAACCACGGTTGGTGACGAGCTATACCTGTGCCGTTTGCCTATGTTTGCTACCGTTTTCAAACGTCCCGTGGGGCGGGGGTCCGAGAGCTAACTGATTGGTTGATTTAGGACGGGAATGCTGGACCGATTAATCACCAAGTTTGACACCGGCCGGTAGAGATGGGCGTTTGCATTTGTGTCATTCAACGACAACACATGTGCTTGCTGCAGGCTCACTCACGCCCACATATCGTCTGGACGCATTGACCCTGTCGGCTGCGAGTGGTCGTGTGATCGGGTCGATCCCGATGTCGGCCATCACCGCTGCGCTCACAATCACACATTCAACGTCCGTGCACGAACATGTGAATGGCACTGCACAACTATGATCGATGATCAATGGCTGGATTGTGATCTCAGTCGTATTCAGTCTCAATCAAAGAATAGGAGCCAGTCGTATTCACAATGCATCGCATCAGACTGGTGGTCGGTCACGTGACACTACAGTTTTAGAATGGAGATGAGAATCTGTATTTTAAGATGCACTGGTGCCACTACTACCGACCATCATAAGCCTGTTAAGATGTTTTACGGAGCTTGTCGAAATTAATGACATCAGTCAGCATATCAAACCAATGATCCCCACAGCGGAATGTGAATCACAATGTTACTGCTGTTATTTAGCTCTGAAAGGTCGTCGAACTTTGTGAATATGGCCCGTTGTCGTTATCATGCATTTTTCACTGAATCTGTGCAACAGTAAACATCCCATGGTGTCAATTGTAGTGTGTAAAATCATCGACTGCTGTGGTTCCGAATGACAAACAACTACCAGAATCACCACGTTTGGCAATGTGAACATCTTTATCATTAGCACAACTATGAAAAGGGAAGTGTATGCTATCTTTGAATTACATTTCATAAAAAGTTTCCGGTCCTCTGTCGCTAAATTTCAAAGTTGTTGCCAAATTGGTATTTCGTCGGGTCGTGCATGTTGTGCGCACGTTTGGCATTATTGTGTCGGTGGTGTCTTTTGGCTGAAGAAAGTTGGACAACATGGAGCACGTTTACAGGAATTGCTGTTAGCACACACTGAGCTTAAAGGTTTTATTGGCCTTTGACAAATGTGCCATTCACGGCTCAATTTACACGCAACTCACCCATTCGAATGAGATGGCATAGTTCCCTTCGCCCGTTGCAACGGACGTGACGGTCGTTAACGTTATGGCCTGCAAAGCATGGCTTTTGCCATTGATCCCGAGTTGCAACTGCGACCATTTATTACCAGATTCAGTATTTGTAAAAATCATACCTCGATGATGTTTCACAGACTCGACCACGCCGAGTGAGATGATTGCAATCAGCAAGATACCGAGCGCCAGTGGTCTCATCTTGTTGTTTTCACACTTGGTTGCAAAAGGGCGTCTACAGGAACAACTGAACTTTGTTGTGCGCGATTTCCTGCACATGCATTTCTGATTCGAAAACCAGTCTTTCACGTTACACAAGTTAAGTTTTGCATTTCCTTCGTTAACTCGCGCCATAACTGTTTTGGACGCTATCTTCCATGTACTGTGCTGCAGCTCAGCATATGTGCAGTCCAACAAACAAGAACTTCTCAAACAAGGTCTGCTCGATTTGATTTTCTCACCATACTTTATGCCAGAACATAGTTTCACATGAAATAATATCGCGATTGCAATCACAAACGTTCGAAATCAAACCAATAATGTGCGTGTATTGATAATAACAAACAACGGCACGGAATGAAGTATCATAGGTATAATAATGCATGCGGTGGTGCACGGTGGTTATTTATTATTCGGATTTGAGAACAACAGTGTCATCATCATAATAGGTGGCTGAATACATTTACACAGGCTGCAGCACCGAATTCATAATCATTCAAATATGCGTGTACAGTCACCTAGAAATCATTCAACTGCCAGTTATTCCTGCTACAGCCCTCCCCATCGTCTACGTCACAATGCGGGATGCAGTTGCCCCTCAGGTAGTGGTCGCGCAGTCGGTCGCCGACCAGTCCGCCTTGTCCGATGGCCGTGTCGACGTGCTCGACTTTGTCCGGCGTCCAACCGTTGTCCGCGTGTCCGCCGTGCGGATTGCGCCAATCGAACCAATACAAACAGCCGCCCGGTCCGCCGCAACAATCGTGATAGTTGCCATGCGACACCTTGCCCACCCAGACGTCCATGTGACGGGACTGGTCGTCACGCGGGTGTTGCCTGAAATAGCAAGGGAGGAATAGGTCTGCGGCCCTATACTCAACAAGGCAGTGTGACTGGATGGGATTTGGAGCGCATCGACATTCTCACTAAACATCACCTTGACATGGATGGATGATGCTCCATACAAATGTTTTATTCTTTGTATCAGTGCTCTATGGTGACATGATTTTGACATCCGGCTGTTTCGGTCACCACATTGAATATTCGCCATTATGGGTGTTGATGGGGCTAAGGTGTCAGATCGCAGTTAAAACTGGAGCCCATTTTATTGAGCCATTCACCACCTGGAAATTCATAGAGGGCGTGCCGCAGGAATACCTTGGAAAAGCCCGGGGCGAGCGACAACCTCACACTCGCTCCAATGCCAACACCAACCTGGTGTACCATCCATCATGCTGTGCGTAAGTGACCGAATCAAAGCAATATCGAGCGCCACATTCCTTGAAATTCAGGGTCACCATTTCCCAGTCCAAATCGTGCGAACCAAACAAGCTCAGGAAACAGTGGTCTTTGTAGCCGTAGAACAGCCAATACTGCAGACGATAGCTGGCACCGCACTTGAAAGCTAAAGTGGAATATTGTGAAAAGCTATGAGCCGGTATGATGCTGTGTTGTTCGGTGCAGATCGATCGTGTCATCGTCATGAAGCCATGAATCTCGAAATCAAGCTATAGCCCGGAAGGACCGGCTAAATTTGGACCGGCCCCGTGATGAGACTTCGAGGGGCCACGAACTGAACGAAACATAGAGCGAAATCCAAACTTGGTGATCGGTGGTCCGGTCCAGACTCCAGTCCAGACTTGCCTTGGCTACATAACATTTTGCATTGAGAATATGTTGAAATTTAATGATGCCACTATTTTCGACCAGCGCAATGGTTGTTCCCATACATAAAATAAACAACTTTCACATACCGGTGGAAATTTGTTACCAAGAAGTCATAAAATATTCTTAATGCAACAAGACGTGAAGTGACCCAAGCAGAACCGGTCACCAAGTTCGATTTCGCACGTGGGCTTTCGATCAGCGGATCTGGCCTCGCCTTTCTTGTCATTGTGTAACTAACGATCACGACGAAGATTGAGAATTAATTACCCATTCGAAATTTGAAACATCATAAAGCCATCCCAACCCAACCATAATAATAGACGGGCGTGTCGAGATCAAGTGACTCAGCGCATTTGTCAATGTTTGCATTCTCGGCCCTGTGCGGATAGCAGGCGTGGTATTTGTCGAAATGGTACGTGGGCGCCCATTTGCGAGGATCGGGCAAGATTTCGTCGTTACAGTCGGCTTCCTCTGGAAAGAAGGGTGCGGAAGATCAAATTTGGACAGTTTGAAGTGAAGATTATTATGAACTCCTCTTTCATGACAGTGTTCATGTGTTCATGCTCTTCTTCCCTACTCCCCTTCCGAACAGCTGCATGCGCCGCAGAAGTAACCTGCTTTCTATCCAATTCAGATCCAGGATCCAGTGCCCACACAGGCGGGCGGTGCATCGTCTATGTGAACGTGAAGACAAAGCACGATCACGAGCCATAAAAAGCGCGAGCAGGTTTTATGACGTATACATTACATACCTGGGTTGCCACCCCCAACCTTCATCTTTCGCCTTCTCTTTCTTATCCTTGTGATAGCAACAGGCGAGTCTCAGCCCGTTCAACGCAGTGTCATCGCCATAGTCCTGGTTGGGTTCGACCTTGGTCTGCAGTCCACACACAACGGTGTCGTTGGGACATCGGGTGGTGGGCAGGACCCAGGTGCCGAATGGAGTACCCGAACCGCGGAGCAGATTGGCAGTGCGGGTGCACTCGAAGTTGACGTTGTTCACTGCAAACATCAAACGAAATAAGGCTGATTCAGGCGGATCAGAGGTGCAGGTGCTGTGAGAACCAGTGGTGGTCACTCGGGGATGTAGAATCTAATAATATCATGGTGACATGATCGAGACCCGGCAGTTTCGGACATTCTAAGCGACCACAGTACTGAGTGGTGGATTAGATATGAAACTATCTGTCACTAGAGGTTTCACTGCAGGGTTGTTTCGCCGGTTTCGCTCTACTTTCCCAGACGAGCGGTGCACCAGGACATCGTCAGTGCGAATACACAGGATGAAATCAATCAACCGAACCCAACCTACCAGCAGTGTCATCCCTTCTGGCGCCAACCGATCCTTCCGACTTTAGCACAGCCCCAACCAGGTAGTCATCACAGCTGCACACACGTTGGTGACCCCAAACACCGTAGGCCATTTCCGATGAACGCACACTGTCCGCGTTGCTGCCGTTGGTGTATTTGGCGAAATGTATGGTTCGATTCAAGCTGTTTTTCATCAGTCCTTCGGACGGTGTTTTGCGCATGAAATCGTTTGTTGTGTACTTTTGACAACCCAAGGCCACTTTATACTTTGTCTCGTTGCGATACACGCAACATTTTCTCAAGCGCTGATTGGCTTATAGCAATCCCCTTCAAGTTCAGAATGTTCCTCAAACAACATAATATTATTCCCAATTTCCTGTTAGCCTCCTGACATTGTGCAGTTTTTCCAATCATGAAAATCCGAGTCCTGAATGTCTATTTCACTATAAAAAGCGCAAACTGCAGAAATGCTTTCACAGAGGCACGTCCCTCGGACGGAAAAGTTGACGCCTCTAACGTCAGTAAACAAAATACGGTACACGATGTAATATTCCAACCCAACCAACCTGCACAGCAGCATAATTCCATTGACAGCCGTGTCATCGCCGCCTGTGCCCTGCAGCGCCTCGACTTTCAACCGGAATCCGATTGCGAATGACTGATTCGGACACAAAGCAAGCTCGCCCCACTCGCCCCAATCTGTCAATGAAGGAACTTCGATGATGCGGCTGAAATCTGGCCGTTTGCCAAATGCTGGATAGATGAGCAGTGTTGATGTTGTGCACAGAAGAATTGAGAACATTGACAGGGGCATTTTGATTGATCGTGAGACTTTTGATCACTGAAATACTATATGTATCGGAACGATGTTTTTTGGAAACTGTTTGACAGACTGAAAACGACTGGCCTTTGCACGTCCAAAAATGAACAAAAAACAACCGGTCACTGTTCTTCACTGTTTACTATACTACCCAAACGTACAATGTGTGCGTGCTGTCCTGTAAGCGCTTAACGTCAAACTCACAAACTTAGATTGTGCAATTAGGTGTGCCCACATTGCTCATGTGTATTGAACAGTTACATTGGTTGGCTCCAGAAAAAACTTATTCTTGTCTGACCGAAAGTTGACACACATCTCTGTTTGGTGCCAGTCCAGGCCACAACAACCGTGTTTGCAAAAGGCACTACCTGGTTGTTATATTGGAGATCATAATGTTTTAGATCGTGTCGTTTCTTTTGTGCAATGCAATATGCAGAATATGTTTCTATTGGTCGCACAATGACTTTATAAGAATTTGTCAATTTTTTTTCCTGAATCGCAAAGCAGGCTAGTGACGGGGGCAATGACGTTGCGTTGCGCGATCACACACAAAACACGCAGTAAAGAGAATGTTTCAGACCTGTGGCAACGTGGTTGATCTGCTAGATTATTTTCAGCTGAAAATGTTTTGTGAGAATCACAAATAGCACAGAAGTTAAGAGTGACTGAACGTGAAAATCAGGATTGATTTTGATGAATTCTTATATGGTCATTGTGCGACCAATACCATGCGTGTTGTGCCACGCTATGCAGTGACCACCTCCATCGGAGTTTTCAATATAAAGCCCCGGGGCTCCATTCGGAATAGGGTGCATTTTTGTTTCAAATATTTACCATTTTACCCAAATAGAACCTCATTTCGAAAAAAATTGTGCATGGACTTTTCACATTCGTGGAAATCTTCACAAATGTCGTGGAATGTGAGCACAATCGCTTAACGGGCGCTTTCTTTTTTATTATATGAAGGCTTTTCTCGGCAATCGTGCTCGTGTGATCAGTTCCATTTCGAGAATCAGCTCCAAATGCTTGACTTCAGATCAATCATATATTTTGTTCAGTTTCAAGCACAATAATGTTATGTGGGTATGCATCACTTCACAACATGATCACAGGACACAGTCTCAGTGATAATACCAACAGCGTTTCAGTCTGTGCAGCCATGTCAGTATCCATTGATTGACCGTCAGTCTCACATAACACTCCACAGCCAACAGCACGCACGCACAGCCACACAACACGCACGCCAACACGAACAGCGGCACGAACGCGTCGAGGCCAAGTGAAATGTCCCTGAATTTCCAAGGCAGCAGGCAGTCCAATCGCTCCAAACGTCTTTGTCTGGCGGCGTGACGAGCGAACAATTGTTGAATGGCTGTGTAGTGACTGTGAATGGCGGAGTCGACACGCCACACCACCGATCGGAAATGAAACATTAGGTTATTGGTGAGTCTTGGATGCTGGTGAGTGCTGGGAGCTTTGCGCCCGGCAATTTACAGGATTTTTTGTTTGCCGGGTATTTTGCGAAGGAGATGGAACACTAATTTTGACCTGACTAAGTAGTAATATACAGTTATAGCCACCTATCTGTAACACGCACAACCCCGGACCAAGAGGATCCCCCCCTATGTGTTTTCTATATGAGGATCAGTTTAAATCTGTTTGTAGTCCTCACCCCCTTTTTCGTTTCCGTTATCCCACTTAAATGTTTGCCTTTCTCCGTTTCTCACCAACCGTCTCTTTTATTTCGACCTCACAGCTGAAATTCCAAAAAATAAAAAGAGAGATAAATAAAAATCCCAACATTCTTCGCAACATGAGCGTTTTTGCGATTTTTTGGGGGGCATATTTTGGTCATCTGGGCGTTTAAAAAAATGTTTTTTTTAAAAACTTCTTTTTTTAAAAAAAGGTTTTTGAAAAAAAAACGTTTTTTGTCCAACCCTGGAGCCGAGCAGGCAAAATTGAGATCGAAGAAGGCTCTAACCGTTAGCGGGGTTTCGACCACTGGGGTGGATAGACTGAAAGAGAGTGAAAAGTTTTGGATAAACCAAGATGAAAAAACCTAAAAACAATTTTCAGCGCTGACTAACCGAAGGCAATAGAACGGCTGCTGGCAATTGGACGACTGGTGATTGCCATAACAGAAACAGTCACAATAAGATTGCGACGAGACAAAGATGTCCAACTTTCCATATTGCGAAAAATCAATGGGATCGGCTGCGCAAAGGGGAAATTCGGCTGCATACAAAGACACGTTTCGCACTGTGTGGTCCGGGCGGACAAGTGAAGAATCGACGAAGCCAGTACACGCCAGCTTATCATCCGTTTGAAGGCAAACCGGCGCAGAAATTGGGAAAACAACAATAAGAATAATTGCCGTTCGGATCATTGTTGTAAAAAATCGATTTCTGGGCAGATCTAAAAAACGGTATTAGAAATTGGCTGCGGAAAAATTCTGCGTGTAAACAGCACGAAAATAATGTTTAGCCGGACATCGGCAGCCAGGCCAGAGCCAGTCAGGCACACACACACACACAGTTCTTCAACATCAGGTTGATAACCTGCACAAAGCCAGCTGCACACTGAGAGAAACTTGCGCTTTTGTTTTGAAACACGAGCCGCATGTGCATTGCAGCACAGACAAAGTGTGAACAGACAGAGACAGCACTGATACAGCTCATGATTGCATCAAAATAACGCAGACTTAGGCAGGTCTTGGCTGAATCTTTAATCAAATTTAACTTGTGTAGCGGTCAGGCTTGGGGCTGCCAAAAAATAAAGCTGGGGCGAAGACGGGTCTGAGGGAGGGTAAAAACAAAGAAAACAAGTTACTGTTGTTACGAGAGCAGGAGAGACCACCAATTTTTACCACTAGTTGTGTGCGTGTGTACATATGTATCAATGTGCTGAGTCGGAAATTTTGTGGCGGCGCGAACTGTTTTGAAACTGATCCTCATATAGAGTACACATAGGGGGGGATCCTCTTGGTCCGGGGTTGTGCGTGTTACAGATAGGTGGCTATAACTGTATATTACTACTTGACTAGCTTTTCTGCAAGCTGCCCTCAAACTTGATACATACGACCGAAAATGCAGTCATCGCACACCAATCACCAACCGGGGTACGTGTCTGCCAAAGACCAAACTGACGCCATATGCTTGCAATTCTGGCAGTTCTATTGATCGCAAATGGCAGCTCTTCAGTGACAGATCACGATCCTCGACCTTCACATCCAAATAGACGAGTGAATGATTCAACAGACGATTCACAACGTATTCGTTCGTTTCCCCCGTTCTAATGTGCACTGCAACAATCAATGTGTGAACAGCAAAGATTGTTATTTATGACCATTGTGTGCACTTTTACCTACACCCTTTGAGAGCAAATATTATATGAAATGTGACAAAATTTTGGCAATTTTTGCGCGCGCCCGAACCACATTTCATTGAAAATTGATGTATTTGAAGCGATTTTTGGACTTTTGAAGTGTATCAGAGCGAAAATCCAGCGATTTAAGGTTTCTTTTTCTTTCTTCCTTCCGAAATGGTGCCCCCTTCAGTCGCCAAATGGACCAAAGGGGAGAGGGCATGGCCACTGTGCCCCCTGGATCCGCCCTCATTTGCACATTGTTTCCATAAACTGGTAAAATGCATAAACTCATTGACCATTGACGAACGTGGTATGAACTCAGGCGGATTGAGTTTGGTGACGTGGACAAAGCGTCGATTAGCCGCGGTCAGATGCGACTCGTTCTGAATGGTTTGAAACCACGGCGAACCTGCAACGGTTTGGGAAAACATGTGCTTCTGCCGTGATTGTGGATGAACACGGACCCGTATCAAATTTGAAGGCTGGTGTGTAACGACAATTACCGCAGTTGGACCATGGCCAGGCATGACAACTTTGTTTTGAAAGAATCTTGCGACAGGGTTGGAGACCTTCGACCAGGGTAAAAGTGATTGTTCACTTGTGCAGCGGCAATTTCTACACTGGTCGAGCCTTTTGCGCTTTAACACTATCCCAAACTACGGTCGAAACAAAAAACTTTCTTTGCCTTGCCGTGGTGTCCAACCGCGCAGTCGTAGTGCTGTCCCCCCAAAGTTGATGCTGCCATCAGTTGTGCCCTGTTTTTGTGTGTGTCACCAACCATTCTGCACCAACAGTTGTAGTCGGCCACTGGCCATTCTGGTCGTCATTTCGTCAAAATCCTTGAAAAGCTGGCCTCCGTCGTTGGTCAACAATCGGGCCAGTAGACAGTTAGTGTAGAGACCGAGGGCGATGCCGACCACCACCTGTGCGTATGCGACATTTGGGAGATTTTCACAAAACGCAATCACACCGTGACTGGGTCACACATCACTTTGATCATTGATCCAGTCCGCAGTCTTATCTTGATGTCACGCGCAATTTTTTTTCCAACAAGAACTTTTTAGAATTTCCCAATGCAACTAATTTAGGTCCAGTGTGGGAATGTTTATTATAGGGTGATATTTTCGAAACGGTGTAAAGGTCGGTGTAAGCTCAATCGAAAGCTCGGTCGGTGTCAGCTCGGTGTAAACATGAAACATTGCCTGCTGTTAACGTGGAATGTTTCATGTTTACACCGAGCTGACACCGACCGAGCTTTCGATTGAGCTTACACCGACCTTTACACCCAACTGACTTTACACCGTTTCGAAAATGCCACCCATACTGCCGTCTAAAAGCAGCTTGTCGAAAATTAATGGTATACATACTGTACATGTGCTTTGATTTTAAAAGGTCGCGTGACCAACTCCAAGACACTATAACGTCCGATCACCGAGTTTGATCACCAGCCTACTTGTGAGTTCCCCTACCTTGACCACAGCCGACATCAACAGCGTCGTTCGTCGTTCTGCATCGCGATTGACGAGCACCAATCGATTAGCGATCAATTTATACAATCGATAGATCATCATCCAACCAATCATCATCAGCCACGTGTCAGCCGCGTACACGCTGGCCAACGACCAGGCCGAATCGATAAAGGACTCGTTCGCGTGCAGATTGTCGGAACTGAAACATTTGACCGGCGTAAAAAGTCATTTGACCAGTGTAAAAACTCATTGTAAATGGAAACATTGTGAACCAGCGGCTCGTACGCGGTTCCGAATCGTCCACTCACACACGAAATACCGAAGAAATATAATAGGAAATACCGATGATAATGAGAATACGACGCAGGGAGCTGTCGGACAAGCCGACAGCTGGATTTGTCCCTTTTTCAATTCAACGAAGGAACTCCACGGCGGTTCACGTTGTTAGTTTTACGCAAGATAAATGATGATTGAATGAAATAACAGTTGAACACAATGCGCAACGGGCGCAAACCAGCAGACACGACGACTCTCGAAAACCTAAAAACGCAATACAAGAGAACAAGAATCATGCGGAGGAACAAAATATTAGCACGAAAACACATGATACAAAGGAAAACGGTAGAAAATGGGGCTTCTATCAAATCGCAGGATCACAACATGACGTGAATGCACCTCGCTATCATCGTATCTGGTTCGGCAAGAGCCGACCCTGCGAATTTTTTTATGTATATATTATTATGGGTAGCAATATTTTGCGAGCAATGTTGTTGGTTCGGTTAGCATAAAGTTGTTGATTGGAGGCTAGTCTAGTCAGAATTACAATTCTCAAAATCATTCTCAGACGAAAAAGCTACTTGTTCGTTGCCGCGACCGTAATGACAGTAAAGTATACAGTTAAAGACTTCCACATAAGCGATGCGCAGCCTCTGACGCTTCCGGGCTTCTGGAAATCGAAGGACTAGGTACCTACCTGTACGCGACCATCATTCGTCTAACGAACAGATCCGTGCTCAACTGATACTTGTCCGCCCTCTCAGGCGTGTTCCAAAATACCCCGGTCACCGTGTCAGCCCAGCCGCGATTCAGCATCATCAGTTTGGCGATTGAAAAGCCATAAATGTCAACCAAGTGGTCAGGCACTTTGACCAGTTTAAAATCGGACAAATTTGCGTACAGATAGATGTGGTAGAGCATGTCAGCCTCGCTGCCAGGGAACGGACAGGAGAGGGTGCTTTGTAGATTGGACTCGAATGCGCACGGTTGCAGCACGGGAGGGTTAGCGACAAACGCCACGCGAAGCACCATGTTTGGTTTACGATGGTCAAAAATAATGCCGCAAAATATACGGCCCGAACGGAAGTCACAATCAGAACTGTTTATCTCATCCACTCTGGATAGTACGTTGAGGTTTACGTTTGTGCTGTTTAAGCCAAGAACCTTGGCCCGGAACAGTGCTGCCAATTTATGGCCGAAGAAAAGAAATACCAACATTTGTTTGCTCTATGAACCTCCAGTTTGCATGCACTACGGTGCAACAATGCTTACTGTGATGCTGTTAAAATATCAGCCATTATTTTTTGTCCGAAGTGTTTGCCCATGAAAGCTTTCGCTTCTCCTGTGTACATACTTTCCACTTTCGTTTCTCGTGTAATTTCTCTGTTCTGCCACAGAAAAGCCGTTGGAGAATATTTCTGGTGGCGCAGGTCGAAAACAAAAAGTAACATCGCCACATGTACAGAGCAATTTTCTGTTGTCGTAATTTTCCGAATTTTTCGTCAAAGCGAAACAATACAGCATGGCACACACAAGAAACAATACCATGTGTTTTACACAACAACAGCCGTAATGGCATCAGGCATGTTCCATTGTGTTTCGTTCAGATCCATAATTAACAAATTTCCACTGTTTGTTATCCGCTTCGGCTTCTGCCAATTTGTCTGTGTTCAATCAAAGCCAGTGTCAAGTCTAAATGTCTCCACCACAAGCATCATTTGGTGCACACGCCAAAGCTAATGAACCGAACCTCGCGTGCCCTTTCACTTTGGGCGCCACAACCAAATTTCGGCCCTGGCCATGCCCGACTGCATTATTTATGCGCAACCATGGGCTTGCTTGTTTTGATACTGCATTTGAGCATGGTGCTCACAAACAAAACAACCAGCAGCCGATTGCCGTTGACTAAAATTATAACTTACAAGCCAAACAGATGACCAAAATCCGAGCTTGCTGGTCTCACACACAACTGACTGACAGTGGCTGTGCTGAAAACTCAATTGCGTTTCACCATATACTATGCATGAGTGCCAGTGACTAATCACGTGGTTCTGGTTGCCAGTGGTGTACCACGAGCCCAGCTCAAATCACATCGAGATTTACAACAGAAGCAAAAGCAATCAAAGAGCCAAATGGTCGTATAGCTTATCCTTTGATCTCGAATGTTGATAAACCGAGCGTGAGACAGATTTTACCATTTCGTATTGCACCAAACGCTTCTAAAACAGGTGCCTGTGATGTGAACTCATGGAAATGGCTTCCAAGGGCAATCTGCTCTTAGTGCTGGTATCCATGCATCCAGGGCACGCACCCTATCTGAATTACGTCTAAGGCACACCAATTATACCATGAAATCGCACGTGTGCCCCAAACCCGGTGCCCCATCCAGAAATGTCCGCAGTCGCGTGGACTTGTTTGAAAGTTGTGAAGTACACAAGCACACACTTGTATACATGTGCAAATGAATTGACTGCATATAATATGGCGCGTTGCTAGGACAGACATAAACAAAAGTTTTTTTGCCGCCGCCGCTGCGGCTTGTGTTAGTCTGGTGCTGGAGGTGGGCCTGCGTGTTCGTCAAGTAAAGCGGTACCGACCTGATGGGAGGCCTGGAGCGTGTGTGTGTGCGTTACCCAAGCACTAAACTGGCTTCACCGACCGCACTTGTGTACTTGGTTGTCATTGGCCAGTTTGTCAACGTGTATGGCCGAACGATGGCACAGACCAAGTTATCGAAGACTTCTTTTTCTCTCATCGCTTTCCAAAATGGCATACCCACGACGGGCATGTCAAGTTTGAAGGCACTATGACTTTGCGTTGCCCTGAACATTGCCATAAGAGAGCTGTTGCTCTGAAAATGATGAATAACGTTCGTTGGTCGAATTACATACGCGCGTTAACTCTGTCGAAAAATTTGCGTTTCAACGCAGAAACTGACTTTGCCTTTTCGTTATCCAACTATACAATCGCCTTCCTCTAATCGCTGTAATATTCTTGCCTTCAACTTGATAGAGGTTGTTGTTCCAAAGCCGTAGAGCTTGATTACAGTTATTACGCACATGTGAAAATTTTGACGATCTTTTTCCATTGCAACGCTCCGCCCTGGTCCAATGTTTCCCGATAATTGAAGGCGCTATCTGTTTTTCTCCCCTGGGTGTCAGCGTGGGGCGGGGCCGACAGTCGTACATGAAGATTAGGCATCAAATAAAGCAGGCGTGAAACTGCGGCTGCTCGCCCAAACCAAGATCCTCATTATCGGGCGAGACAGAACAGAGGGGGAAAAGCAGTGAACGCCGTTTCATAAAAATGCGCTGGACACCAGGCTGCGGCTGCGGGGTGGGTTTGGGCTGAGGCTTAGACTTTGTGCAAATCAAAGACGTCTAATTATTGAATACCGCTGTTTGTGATCCCCGTTGTGTGCCCTGCTGTTTTGTCAGTGCACCCATCTGCATTGTTCTTCTGATCTAGTTTTAAGATTGGCGTGCACATGAAACCAGCAGAGAAAAGAACCCAGCGCGAATGCTTACAATTGCGTATCATCTTCCGCAAACGAAAACCAGAGAGAGATCAGAGCCATTCGTTTATCGGCCCTCTGTTTTCACCGCTGTTCCCCAGTCTCGCATCCTAAACTCAAACTTGTTTTTCCAACACAAACATCTTCACAATGTTTCCGAGTAATGCGCGTCATTATGCTGTGTTCTGTGCCAAGGACACGCCCAGAATAGCATCCAAGCGCATTATCATGAACAAACCAAACCAGGCAGTACAGATGGTGCCAATATCGTTCTCTTCCACGCGCAAGCACGCGTGTGCCGCCGCCACGAGGATTAAAAATGGGGTTTCCCCTCGGTCCCCAGCCTCCTGGACGGCAATGGATACACACAGGTTCAAGACTATTAGTGCCGTGTATGTAAGCGTAACATGCTTTTATACAAATGATGGCCGTTTCCATCAGCTCTGCAGCGAGACTCGTTCATCTCAAGGTTATCTTTATCGTCTGATCCGCACTCCCCAGCCCGGTATTTGAGTCAGAAACTATGCAGTACACACAGTAGCTGTTTATCATCATACGCATGACACGAATATTTCGGCTTTGCGATAGCCAAGACACTGTTCAACTGAGTCATTTGTCATTCGGCGCAGGCTCTAAGCAGCGACTTTGTCCCTTTCCTGACTTAGTTCTTTGCTTTTCCCCAACTCTGGGCCCTGTGGAGCACACGAGCTTTATTTGAATCTTTGGGTCTACAGCTAGGATAGCCGTCATTCTGTTATTGCAACAGTATGAAATTAAACAGCTTGTTTTAAGAAGGTCGAATGCAACTCACATCGATTGACGCGCGATCTTGTGGTCGTCATTAGTGATCAAAAGCGCCCGCAGCGACGTTAAACGACAACCAGAACCAAAAGTGTGCAGCACTTTTAGAAGATGAACATTT
>JASAMV010008136.1:0-15451 GCA_030248065.1 Rhynchonema sp. JSB1_4 | reverse complement strand
ACATGTTATATTTGTACGTTGGGCATGCATGATGACAACGATGATCACATACAATATAATATGTATTTCAGTTGTTCACAGCACCCATCTACCGTCAAGTGACCAACGCGGACATCGCTGCCACGTTGACTGATGAGGCACGCAAGGCCAATTGTCTGATCATTTGGACTGATTGCGATAGAGAAGGCAAGATGTGATGCATAAAGCGATACAGTAATTCTGCCTACCGTAATCCTCGTGCAGGTGAAAATATCGGGGATGAGATTGTGAGCATCTGTCGACAGGCGAAACCTGGCCTGGACGTAAAACGCGCTCGATTCTCGGAGATCACCAAAGCTTCGGTGTGTTTCTGCCTTGATCAATCAGGATCCGAATATGTAGAGGAGGAATGCAATGCATTTGATCAGGTGCAACGCGCCATTCGAACGTTGCTGGATGGTCTCGACACGAACTTGTCTGATGCGGTCGATTGCAGACAACAATTAGATTTGAGGACCGGCGCTGCGTTCACCCGATTGATTACTTTGCATTTACGGGTAAAGTACTCATTAGGGCTCCACCAGATAGACCCGAAACCCGAAACATAATTTTTTTTCTATGTCCATGTTTCGGGTTTCGGGTTTTGGAAAAAAAACCCGAAACCCGAAACACAAAGCATGATAATCGAAATGTTTCGGTCTTGCCACTTGTAGCTGACGTGCACAATTTATACCGTCAGTCGAAACATTTTGGATTATCATGCTTAGTGTTTCGGGTTTCGGGTTTTTTAAACCCGAAACCGAAACATGGACATGGAAAAAATTTATATTTCGTGTTTCGGGTTTCGGGTCTATCTGGTGGAGCCCTTAAATAATGTCCATTATTATGCGTGAAACATAAACCAGTTGCGTGCAATGTAGCGCAGTCGCTCACTGGCATCTGTCGACCATCAGGGTGTGGTCAGTTATGGCTCGTGCCAGATGCCAACCCTGGGATTTGTCGTCGAACGCTACAGAGAGAGACAACAATTCAAATCGGAACCGTTTTGGAAATTGGTTGGTGATTTGTTGTTTTGTACGGCGACTTTCGCGTCTCACATTATCATGATGATCTTGTGAATGCAAATCATTCTCGAATGAAACATCACACGTTTTCTTGATCAGAGGTCAGTGTCATGTTTACTAGAATTGCTCGCGTGTTGGGAATTTGTGTGCTTTATCAGATCTTTACATTATTTTCATGTGCTCAAACACACCAAAGACGGTCAGAAGACTACATTCAATTGGGATCGACGTCGGGTGTTCGAGAAAGTGGTCGCTGAGAGCTTGTTGTTGGATTGTCTCCAAGGTTGTTTTTGGATCTGTGCATTTTTTGACCCACGTTCACTCAATATTCATTTGTACTCGTCCATTGCAGGTTCAGCACAAGTGACCGATATGCAACAAAAGGACAAAAGCCGTTATCGTCCCAAACCACTGGAAACCGTTGCGTTGGAAAAGGCAGCCAGTCGAAAGTTGCGAATGACTGCCAAACGGGCGATGGCTGCCGCCGAGAAATTATATGGAAAAGGTGGGCACGTGATAATTTGGTGCCCGATTGGTGCAACGAACTATTTTCATATAAAGGTATAATCAGCTATCCACGGACGGAGACCGATATTTTCCCGAAATCGCTGAACCTCGAACGATTGGTTCAAGCTCAGGTTCGCGAACGGTTTTTGTAATATAAGTACTGAATGAATCTGAGCTGATGTCGTTGCCTGATTTTTTTAAGACCGAGTCTCCACAATGGGGTGCGTTCGCTGCCAACATCCAGCCACCCCAGCCTCGTCGGGGTCAGAATACTGATGAAGCCCATCCACCTATACATCCATTGAAATTTGTCGCTCCCACAACGTTGCCACCGGACGAAAAAGCAGTCTTTGAGTTCGTGGTCAGTTCAAGTTTGTTCAATGATTTTGTTGTTGCGAAAAGCGAATTTTGATAGGATTTGCACTGAGTAGCCATGAATTTATGCAAAACGTAGGTTTAGCAAACAGCACAGCGTAGGCTGAGCACAGAGCAGTAGATAAAAAAATGTAAATTCATTTTAAAATAGGTGCATTTGATGTGTGGTGTGAGCTGTGACCATGTGACTAACTCATTGCACAAACAAGACAGTGGTAAAAAAGAACATAAGATGGGCAAAATGATAGACTTGGTTCTGTCACATTTGATGCACGATTGTTTGCAACGAATTCCTACGGCCAGCATTTCCACGGCTTTGTTCGTCATCATTTTTCTGATATATTTCTGAATCCGAGCCCACGCGCAGTCGACGGTCTGTGTTCTTTAGTTTGGCCAGCCAGTTGTTGATATTGTCCCGTCTGGTTTCTTTCCTTTCGCATTCGTCTTGTGTTGGATATTCGTCAGGCTAGAGACTATGTTGGTCATGCTCATCAGTTTTGGAAAACACGCACACAATTGTGCCGACTGTGAAAGACATACTGGCGGTGGCGGATGTTCCATGAAGTACTGTAGATTTTTCTCATGTCGACCACCCCTGAATTCAAAGAGTGCCTGCAAGAGAACAAGGAGCAACTAAAATGATCACCAAGTCAAAAATTATAAAAATTGACGGTTATGTACGCACATGCTCGGGCGTTCCGGCGACGTTAACACGATCTTGTCCGTACGCGGCTGTTTGTCCCAGCTTGATCTTGTCCCTTGTCAATGCATTCTGACTGACCCATTCCTCCTCGATCCAGTCACCCAATCCGTCCACATACGCTGACCCTTGACCTTCTCGTCTCGGAGGTACGTAATACTCCTGGACGTTAAAAAAGAATGTCGATACGATAATGCCCACATCTCGAAGTACGGATGCGTGGTCTAAATCAGTGGTTTTTTAAAAAAAAAAATTTTTTTTTTTATTAAAAAAAAAATTTTTTTTAAAAAAAAAATTCGTTCCAAAAGTTAAAAAAATATTTTTTTTTTATTATTTCAAAATTCGAAAATTTCTCTATTTTTTTGCTCTAAAAGTGCTATTTTTTGCATAAAAATTGCTACTGTTAACATCACCCGACCCTACCATGGGTGTATTGGGTGCCATAATCGTTGTTTTGTGGCATCTAGACATAGTGCACACACTCACATGGCCTCTCATATGATTACACATGTACATGTGACTGGGTGGGCATGCATTTATCCATGCAACAGACCCGAAAGCAGTGATTCGGTGTGATATTCACTCTATATTTACACTGTTTGTCACATATTTGCATTGGTCGTGTACCAAGAGGCAATAGTTTCACCCAAATTTACCGTCTTGAGTGTCACAAAGCCACACCAAGGCACCCACACCACGTGGAGGAAGTGTACGGGTGTGTACCTGACTACTGTTGGTACTCATTGACCATTGTTTAGTGTTGTTTTCGTGTCGTGAGTGCTTTATATGCACTTACCACACGTTATGGAAGAAAAATGCCACTATTTTTTGCTTTAGCGCTCATTTTTTTTCGTTTCTGGCAGTTTTTGGCTGGAATAAAAAAATTTTTTTTAAATTAAAAAAAAATTTTTTTTAAAAAAAAAAATGGGGTTTGAATAAAAAATTTTTTTTATTAACCACTGGTCTAAATAACAACCTTGTCTAAGCGCCCTGCGATGTGCCTTTCCTTGATTCGCTGACATCGATAAGCAATGAAATCTTCGGCCAGCTTGTTTTTGATTTTCAACAGGTCCTCTTCGTTCTGTCGGCGAAACAGCGTTCACAATGATACAATATGAACTTGCGGCCTCGCATGGTCATCTACTGGTGCAATCGCACTGACGGTGACCCGGTGCACCGTTCGTCTGTGAAAATAGGTCGACACTGGCAAACAAAGAAGTGTCGCCAACACCAACTTCGATCCATCAGTTACTTGAGGCGACTGCTATTGCTAACCAGCTGCACCCATTCGCTGAACGGCCATTTGAGCATCATAGCCATTCGTTTTGTCATCTCCTTCAGCCATGTTTCGAACGGGATGTCCGTGTCGCGTCCCTGAGTCGGATAGATGCCCATTCTTGGATCGATCAGCAAGCGAGCATCATCGGTCATTGGCCTTGTGCGACGACGAAACGGATTGCGCAGCTTGATGCCTTGGTACTGATCGATGCAAATCACCAACAGCACAAATATAGCCACGCACTTCCGAGGGATCATGCACATCTTGTATGACAAAGCTCGCGTGTGCGTGCAGCATTACAAGCGAACAAAAAGTACAAGAATGATTGATGTGCATGTGCTAGGAATGTGGTGCGATAACGAATCAAAAAATAGAATTATGTTCGCTGCATGCTCGTGGATACAGCAATTTATGCTTCTTTTTTATTTTGGATGTCGCTGTTGTTTGAATTTCGGGGCGTTCAGAATACGCGCCGATGTTATAATCATTTCAAGTGTTATCACGAGTCACGACCGTATAATATACCTGTACACTTTTACATCATAACTGTTGGATATCCAAAATTGCATTTTACTGCCAGCTCTTCCAAATTCAAATTGGGTGTGTCCTTTTTGAATTGAAACTGTATGACTTTCGAAAGAACACGAAAAAGTGTTAATTATTTCTAAAGGTTGATGATACCTGAACGTTCCTCTTCACCATCAGTTCCCGTATTTGCGCATATACCAGTTTTAGCTAGTACTCGGTCAGATTGTCCGATCTGGAACACAATTTGTTAAAATTTAACATTGAACTAGATCCCCAACTATGGTACAGGGCGCGCAGCAAGCGACTCACTTTATCCTTTTGATCAGCCAGCTGGCTTCGAATCCTCAGATTTCTTGCGGAATAAAACGCAAAGTGTTCCTGCAAAGAACACAGGAAAAATACAATGTTTTGAACCAATGGCTCAGCTGATTAAAAAATGTTACCCGTATTGGTTGGTGTTCCAACTGGTTTCGATCGTACTTGACATGCCCCGGACTAATCACTCCCTTCGTGTTATCATTTGCCATTAACCATTCCTCCTCAATGTAATCTCCCAATCCGGCTGCATGCGCCGCTGTTGCTGATTCTTCATCAGATTGTTCTGCATTGAACTTTTTAATCGAATCCAGTATTTGTTTCTAAAAATATTGTGTATATCTGTACATACCACAACGTTGAATGTAGTAAGCGCTTTCTGCCTTATTGAGGTGCTCACCCGTTTCCGTTTTGTAGATTGCCGTCGCATGATTTTCGCTTGGTCTCTCATTTCAAATCGGTCGCACCGGAATTTGACGAACTCTGCGCTCAATTCTTCTTTTATTGTCGCTATTTCTTCCACATCCTGTCTTTGGCAAACAGTAAGCTGCGACTAAAGTTGCTTTTGTATCGCTACACTTACGATCCATTCACGGAACGGCCATTTTGTCATGAGAAGCATTCGTTTGTCCATATCGTCTTGCCATGCCTCGATCAGAATGTTGCTGTCCCGGCCCAGACTGGGATAGATGCCCTTTGTTGCATCGATCAACCAATCAGCGTTCGACGCACGGCTGTGACGTAGCTCTGAGCCCAACACCAACAGGACGAATATAATAACGCGATAATGTGAAGACATGGTGTTGGAGGAGAGTTGCCTACTGTATGTCATCAAGCAAAGCACAATCGTTAATCGTGTGGTCAATACTGAATGACTGAATATGTCCATGTAAAGTTACAGTGTCAACAAACAATTGTGCTGTGATACAATGTTGTCGAGCACTGCTTCTCAGGTGCGTCACTTCCTCGCGTGCGTGTCACGTGACGCACACGGATTCGAGACCAGGATTCAGGTGTCGTTCGTGGACGACGGCGAATCGTTCCACGCAATCGGACTGCAGATTGTCGATCGCGGGTGAGTGAATTTGTCGTCGTGAACATGAACACTGTCCGTCATCAATATCTAGCAACTTGTAGATGCTTTCAGTTATACATTTCCATGAAGAACCGTTGCATTTTTTCGGGCGTTGTGTGGCACGTGACTGCTAAGTGCAATTCGTGTCTTCGCAAAGAGCACTAGTTCTCCTGTTCTATTGGGGGTTTGTTTTGTTTTTGTTTTTTTTTCTCTTTTTTTTCGGTGTGTGGGGTCTCGGTTGTGTGTGCCTGTGGATGTGGTGTCTGTCTTCTTCTATGTCGTTCACGGAGGATATTGATCAGGCGAGGGTATAGCCCCCCGAACCCCAAGCGAGCGGTCATACCATGCATCGCTGTTTCTCAAGTGTATTGCGAGCGAGCGGAATTGAATCGTGCGCGTCATCCCCCCGTTGGTTGTTGGTGTTCCACCAAAAAAATAAAAAAAAAAAATTTCCCTCCCTCCCGTCCATAATAATGAGGGTATTTAGAGTTAGGGGTCAGGTTACCTCCCTAGCTGCCTTTTGATTGTGCGACCAATACCTAGCTGAAATGTGCTCTGAGGCTAACGTTTCATGCAGCTACCTTGAAGTGTACCCATACGACCGATGGAGCGATCAGAATCTGCCCATGTATACCGTTGGCGAGACTGTGGTACCGGATTCGGTCACGGTGACCGAGAGTAAGACCGAAGCGCCACCATTGCTCACTGAGGCAGACTTGATTGCGTTGATGGAAAAACATGGTGCGTTCGTTTGTCGGTGACGGACATGAACGGAAAACACATTTACGTGGCAAGCATAAACACATACGGCGGTGCCCTTCAGCGCTTCCGCATGTGACAATTGTCAATGAGCTGTGTGTATCATGATGATTCCTTCTCATGCATGACTACTTTGCCAGGTATCGGCACCGACGCCACTCACGCCGAACACATTGAGAAGATCCAGGATCGACTCTATGCCGGCATGGGTAACGAGAAACGATTTGTGCCTAGTTTTTTGGGTCGGTTATTTGGTTTTGGTTCATTTGCGGTCACTTCCGTCGCATTGTCCTTCAGTTTGTCAGTCAGATTCATCCATTCATTGTCACTTCAGGTCTCGGGCTGATCGGTGGTTTCGACACGGTGTCCGATCAAATCAGCAAGCCAGTGCTGCGCGCTGAAACCGAGGCCGGATTGAAGGATATTGCTGAGTGAGTCGGCGTTGAGAGCTGAGTCGTGTGACTTTTCTTCTTCATTTTGTGTGTCGGATTTTACCCCGAGTTTGGTGTTTAACCCATCGCAGAGGTCGTCGACGCAAAGATGACGTTCTGCGCGATGAAGTGGAGAAGTATCGACAGTTGTATCAGACCACCGAACAGAATATGGACAGATTCGATGCGGAATTGATGAAATTGTTTGGGAACACGAATCGGAACGCAGCTGGTGGGGACAATAATCCGACCGATGAGCATGGCGGTCGCAACAATCAGCCACCACCGCCACCCCAGGCACCCGGCAACATCGGTGGGTTGGGTTGGATATCAATACTTAAGTTGGGCTACGGCCAGTATCACACTTGATCATCTGATTCGTTTTGGACGGATCTGATCACCGCATTTGATAACGCGCGATTTATGCACGGTTCAGTTGGCTAAATTCCCACTCAATAAGCAACCACACGGTCCAGAGAACACGGAATCTTTCCACTTGTAGCCCCCTCCCCTGGGGTGCTGCCGTGCCCGCGTTGTAACGCTGGTGCTTTGCGTGTGCGTCGCTCACGTGACGGGCGATCGTTCCTGGGATGTGCCGAATACCCGGAATGCAATGCGACTGCGTCCCTGCCGAGTGAAGGTAAGTTGACCACCGGCGTTTCATATCCAAGATTGGCACTGTGCGCCCAGCAGTCGGTCTTGAATCCGGGTGGTAGCTGGCCAGGCGTCATTGATAGGTGAAGGCAATGATCTGCAATTGCACGAACACAATCACGCAAAAGAATGCCCCTTGCCAGGTGTTGACAGTGTTCGCGAACTGCCTGATCGTTGTGCGTCCTGTGAAGGCGCCTATCATTTGATCGAGGTCAAGTTCAAACGCGGTGGTCGACCACAAATGTTTCGCAACAACACGTATTCCGGTGCGCCAACTGTTCGAGTTCAACATGATGTTTCACTTTTTCTCTCATTCCCCTGATGTTACAGGTTGCCTGAGTTGCGACCAACGTCTGATGCAGTGGCGAGGCGGTGCTGCGCTGGCACAACAACGAAATGTAAACTCACTGAGAATTCGTTGGACCATCAACCAACACGAACTAATTTGTCCCTCCCCTTATTTTCTCCAGATGCACACCGCTGCTATACCGGACGCAGACCGGCCCCCTGCCGATGTACCGGCCGCCAACTGTACGTGCGGTCAAGTGGCTGCAATGAGACAAACAAGGAAAGCCGGACAGAATCAGGGCCGTTGGTTTCAGGCGTGTCCAAAGCCACAGAACGATACCTCTCGGTGCAACTTCTTTGCTTGGGCTTCCTAACTCTTTGTTATTGCTTGTAACAGCTACTGTGTCTAGATGCAAGCGGTTTTTAGCGTTTCTATCTGTGTGATCATTTGGCACAGAAATTGGTTATTTGTTTGTTTCGTTTGGTCAAGATGTTGTTCTGAACCCAATGAATTTTGATTCTGTACCTTGTGGTTATAATATGGGGAAATGATGCCCGTACAAACATAGCTCCATCATAACCGTACCTGCATTTCACAGTTGACATATAAAGTTCAACTCAACAATTATCTACATGCACCAAACAGTCAAATTTTTCTTCAGAAAACAACTGTCTTGCTTTCCAAGGGTTTGCTCCACGATGCGACTAGCAGGCTGCTAACTCAGTTATGTCCAGCGACCGCCTATTATACGCTTGAAAAATGCGAATGCGCCATACACATGACTGGTAGTTTTGGCTTGGAACCATGAGCGTATTAGCTTGCACATTAACCAACGCTCGGAATACATACGTACACTCAAACAATAACGTACAGGTGAACAAGCCGCCATACGAATATACAATTTCAGAATAACAATGCCCCGTGCTGTGTTTTACGTTTACTTAGGGTGACGAGCTGGAATTTGCATCGTGTGTTGACTTAATTCTATCATCAGAACGTTTCAAACACTTACTTGCCAGCAACACCTCGAGAATGGGCAGAAAACGATGGACAATGATGATATGGCTTCTTTTTGTTACATTTGTACGAAAGTCAGGTGCAACATCATTTCATGTGTTTATCTACTGTTCTTTAATGCTTGGATTCCAGAGGAATTGAACGCCTGATTTTTCAGACTCGATTCGCTGCTTTGATTGCTCGGTGAAAGAGTTGTGCGTTGAGGAGCATGCCTGCACTGGTCAATACTGCACCAAAGCAGGCGCAGTTGTTGGTGAGTGGCGCTGTCGTGTGTTATAGGTCTGTGATGAAGTGATGGCGTCGTCGTTGCAGAGGGCGCCAGTGCGTTTCAATGGGGCTGCGGTCGTTTGTACAACAATGACACGGTGTCAGATTCGGCTCTGGGATGTCAGGTGTGTCAAGTTTGCATTCATTGACGGCAACAATGTGTGTTGAGCACCGACGGATTGCCTGCATTACAACTCCAGAAAATACTCGGTATTGTGCGCTGTTGGTGCAACGAAAAGGACTTCTGCAACACGTCACTCCGAACGATTTCTCATGAAAAACTTTGGCCTGTTTACGTCGTCGTGATCTTCAATTTGAGCTGCATATTTTTGTCATGAGACCTGAATTGCTTTTCCTGTTTCGATATTTGACCATGACGAGATTGTGTTGCTAAGTAAAGTTTTAAACTGGCCAAGAAGCTTTAAGGTCGGTTTATACTCTGACTGCCCGGCAGTAGCAGTCAGAAATTTGTGACTGCCCATTCGGTCAGCTCATTAACAGAGCAAGAACAGTAGACGGCAGGTAGCGGTCAATGGACAGAGCGGAACAGGCAATCACTACAAGCAATCACTGCCTTGCCGGGCACTTCTGCATGGTAGTGACTTCTCCGGATCTTGACTTCTACTTCCCGGAAGTCAGAAGTATAAATCGACCTTTACGTCCGGTGTGGACTTTGCAGTTACACTTTGCACACACACACGCCCCGCCCCGACCAGATTTTTTGTTGTTGGACGGTTGTATATTTTTTGAAATGCACACTCGCGTTGAAGAGTGCTTTCAAGCTCCAACAAACTAAACACTGGTAGACTTTGCAGCTCCGGGCAACCGGATATGACATCCTTCCAGATACCGGCCTTTCGCAGTAAAATGTGACTGTATATGATTCCGTCCAAACAAGATGAAACACGTTAAAATTGTCGGATATAATATTTAAAATTTTGCTTTCATCAACAAACGCGAGCTTGTACGGACTTGCGCGCACCCTTTTGATCACGTAAACTACAGAACATCTGACCAGAGAGCACTTTCCATTTCATACAGTAAAAACTTACAAGTTGTGGCCAAAAGTTACAGACAATTGTAAATCCACTTTCCCCAGTTGCAATTTTTTGTGGTTGGATAAAATGGAGCTGAAATATTTCGATGGCACAATTTTCTTTCGCTTAGGCGACCATGAAAACGCGTGTTTGATAAAATTAGTTTCCAATAAATTGCTTCTGTAGATGATAAGCATTATTCATAAAATCGGGCTCGAGTCACATAACGGATAAACAATCAAATTGTATCGAGTTAGGACGGTCCCACCGGTGTGCGTCCAGCTACAATTTTCCTGTTTCTTACAATGCGCGTTACAAAATTTTCTCTTGCAGCTGGATACAATTGTACCCAGTTACGCTTGTAACTTGCAATTGTGTCACTCACAATTGTAAACTGCGTGAGGTGACTTTTTTTTTGGGTGCAGGTTGTAATGTTTTTTGTAAGAACTTACAAGTTGTATGAAATAGACAGTGCTCCCAGCTCATCTGCCATGAGATGTACGGTTTCCCGCTTTAAAGGGGAAATTGCACATTGCTCAGCGCCTTTTAATCATGATCAAGCCGTTGCGCCTAACTTTGTTATTTGAGTACCTCATTATCTCGTTCCCTGAATTTTTGGTACGGAAAAAATCAGGTACCCATTTGAGATACTGGCTGGACGGACCAAACTTGAGACCAACTTGTATCTGAATGGAACTACCCCTTTAAGTGGAATATCCGCGAGGGGTGCACAGACACTTTACTCCAAAGGTCCATTGACTGACACACTGCTGACATGACAAGACATGTACAACAAATAGCGATGGTTCCTCAAAAAGATGAAAGTCATCTGAAATACAATAGTACTGCCTTTCTGCTTTATTAGCAAGCATGCACGTGAATAGCAACGTCACAAACTGTTTTAGATCATTCGCATGAATACACACCGTTGCTGTGAGCTTAACATGCGTCACATCGGCTACGATTCACGTCAATATGGTTCCCTTTTGTGCAGTTAACAAGAAGGAGGTTCAGTATAGTTTCACAACCAATTCTGTTCCAGCTCCTTTTGAGTAATTATGCATAGCCTTCGGCCCACAACTGATTCAAAACTTAGCAATTGTAATCGTCTTTTGCCTTTGAAGCTTGGCGAGTGAGTGTCGTTGAACAGCATTGTCAAGGCTGTTGCTGACAATGCTGTTGCTGTGCCGAATTTTGCAACAATGTTCATTTCACCCACAATCGGTCCGGTCCGACAACATTCTTGCGAAATCAATCGCTGTTCAAAAGTTCTGCATTTTCACACCCACTTCTGTTTCTGCTCCAGTTGACTCGTTTGGCTCAGTATTCTGCCCAGAAGTGTTTAATTGGCAGTTGTAATCAATGAAGCATTATCAGGAGAGCGAGTGACGTTGAACAACATTTCCATGGCGAAGCAAGGCGTTGCTGTGCCGAATAGTGCGATCCTGTTCACTGTGCTCGGTTCGTCCCATCCTTGCGCAGTCCGCCACTAGCCAGGGATGTATCGTACACTGAATGTACATAGCTGTGTATATGTGTGCCTTCAATTGCAAAGCTATTTTTAATGGTCGGCTAACGCTTTATTGCTTATTGCGCCTTGTAACAAATGCAAATCGGCCTTTCATTAACGGTCCGCTGCCGACCGGCTGTCGGCATTAACTTTGTGCGATACGTATAGTATATAATCCGATCCGAAACTAATGACCACAGTTTTTATCGTGCATTTACGTAACATTTTCTTCAGAAAGCTATTTTAAACAATTTATCTGTTTACTGCGAACTCAGTCATGTACCGATCGACAGCAGTATTTGTATGGATCGTGCAGTTGACATTTACTGTGCCGGAAAACTGCGCTTTGCACGTTGAGGCCAGTGTTGCTGGGCGGGTATGTGGAATGAAACTAGCGAAATTGACTCGAGCGCTCTGCAAGGATCGTGGTGGACTAGCCGGACCAGAGTCTCGAGGTTTGTCTATTTCATTCTTTAGAACTGTTTGACTGTCGAGAACACAAGAAGCTCACTGTTTCAACGTGCTTGTGCTTGACAACATTTCCAAAAGGCGTTCATCAATTTTGAGATGTACTGGGTTACTTCACCCGCAATTCACTAAGCTGACACTCAAAGCCTCGTGCATTGGTCCTTGCGTGATTCTTCTGTTGTTAGATTACTGTCGTGTCGTGCAGTCAATGCGCCTATCCAAACAGCTTTCATACAAGTGCTGCAAACGCATGAATTTCAGAAGAGCGCTTATTGGGCCACGGACATGGTATTGTGGACGAATGCTGCAAGCATAAATGCTCTCTTGAATACTTACTTGGATTCTGCAAAGCAAATCAGGTTTGTTTGCTGAATTCCGAAGTTGGAGCCTTTTTTGAATTTCATCGGCATATCCGCACACACAACCACACGATGCATGTAGTAAAACTGCGCCGCTTCGGCTTTTATGGTCAAATCACATCTATATTACACGTGTATCATTGCTTGATTCGACGACAGCCCGCCGCTGCTTTCGTAGTGGTACGTGCCACATAATTTCAGCTGAAACCACTGATGCTTTGTATACAGGATGATGCCCTTGCGATGTTCAAAAAAATGGGTTGGACTTCAATTGAACCGATCGAATTCGAATACTAACGCAACTAATTGATGTTCCATTCATGAGTTTACTTTCACCAATGAAACGGACGGGAAGAACTGGCTGTGACTGAATAGATTGTATTTTTGTGAATTTAATCTGCGTAGCAATCACGTGATCGTACTTTACTATTGAATAACTGAACAGGTTTAAAAAACGTGATGGTCAATTATTCGACTATTACTATTTGTACTCTAGGTACTGATGTGCAATATACAGCATGTATCAAATATGTATGTTAGCTGAAAGTATGACATGCGGTGATAGAGTTCATTCTTGCAACAAAAAAACAATGGGGCCCAAGAATCTACACCTACGTATATGTAACATATGTATGTAGTCAGCACTTTATTTCGTTTCAGGCACGTAAAGGGTAAACATCAACAACCGCTCGCGGCGTGACAGTAACGATGAATACCTAGGTGATTACTATTGAGCCGGCACAAATTACATAAAGAATTGGGGTACATTTGCATGCATCAGGGTCTATACGTGAGTATAGCACCGGAATTAGGCAACAGCAAAACAAAGAAGACATCGTGGCATTAGCTTATTGGCGACATATTCACAAGATAGCTTACGTATTCAATAGTGTTTGTGTGGGAAAAAAAAATTCGCAACTCAGAATGAAACATCAGCAGGTCAGATTATCGGAAATTTTGCTATACCTGTAGTGTTAAAATCGGGGGTGCTGGCGTGGGCGCGTGTGTTGGGCTTTTGCCAATTTTATTATTGCGATAATGTCGTATACCCGCCGGCACAAAACGCTGAAAAAATCAGCCCGATCGGTGCAGCAGAAAGTGGTTTTCCAGACACCCGAGAAATCGTGATGTCCGCGTATCCAAATTTCTGGTCACTTTAGTTTTTAGTTATCTCCTCCTAGGAAACTTAACGAAGTAAGGCAGGTTATATATCAATCGACTCGGTTCGTTGTGGTACATCATTAGGTAGAGCCAGATTTTTGAAACATCGCTTCTATCGCGAGAAAACTCGCCACAAAGTTGCGTGAGAAAATGGCCGACATTTCCCGCGCAAAGGGGGCGGTGTCGGCTGCTGATTGGCTGTTGTTGGCGCGCGCGCGTGTGTGTTTCTTTACACGTGGTTTCTTTTTCTTTTGTTGGCCTTGTTTCTTGGGAGAAACAGCAGCGAGTTGATTGTAAGTTTAAGCCTCGTTGAAGCCTACGAAGCACTTAAAAGCCTACGCTAAAAGCCTAAACGAAGCCTAAGACTGAGATCCCGGCCCGGCCCGGTCAGTCAATTTTCAAGGGCCGAAAAGCGAAACATCATAGCTTTCAATGAAAAAGTTGTCACACAGACACCTACCAGAGGTCGCAATCGGGCCGGGTTTGGCCGACCCGGCCCGGCCCCCAAATCTCCGGTGGCCAAAGCTCGGCCCGGCCCGATTTTTTTAGGTCAGATTTTTACCCGATTCTTGTCATAATTTTTGAGATTTTTCTGAACCTATTTTTTGGTAGAAAAATCATTGCTTTCAGGCCGCAATTGGGCCGGCCCGGCCCGAGTCCCCAAATCTCCGGCACGGCCCGAGCAAGCTCAAAATAGCGACTCGTCGCTGCCCGGCCCAAGCTCAGGCCGGCCCGATTGCGACCTATTTTTCAGATTGTATTCTCAGATCGCGTTCTAGACGTGAAAATTTCCAAAAAAAAGCCAAATCCAACATCCAAAAGGACGTGAAAAAGCCAATTCCAACATCCAAATCTAATCACGGCGATGCCTACGAAGAAGAGAGGAAGCGGTTTGGCGACATCCGGTGCGAGGCGTCGCAATAAAAAACGGGGCACTGATAGGGCAATTGGAGGAAAAATAAAGGCGAACAAGCATACGAGAGACGACAGTGCGGCAGACTCGGTTGGCGTGGCTGAGACGGTTGGTTTAGCAATATTACCGTATTGTCGGAAATAGAACCCCCCATTAATTGATCCCCCATTAATTGACGCCCCCCTCATTAATTGAACCCCCATTAATTGACGCCCCCATTATTGAACCCCCCCTACTGGCTCGAAGTCAAAAATAGAACCCCCCCCATTTAATAGAACCCCACCCCCAACCTTCACCGTACCACAGATTAGTGGTATGGTAGGGCTGTGTTGTTGTGTCAAACCTTGTTTAAGCTTGTGCACACAACAGAATAAGCTTTTAAAGCATAATTGCCGTTGTTGAAGTTAGAAAATACCGAAAACAAGCCATTTTTATGGGCATTATTAACAATGGTTTTTTTGTCGGGGGGGGGGGGGCAAATGAAAAATATAACCGCCCCCACTAATTGACCCTCCATAAATTGAACCCCCCCCAAAGGACCCCAGTGAAAAAATAGACCCCTCGGGTTCTATTTCCGACAATACGGTATTGGCTTGTTTTAATTAGAGGAAGCTGGGAGCGTAAAGTCCTGCAATATTACCGTATTGTCGGAAATAGAACCCCCCATTAGCCCGGCACGGCCCGACCCGAACCCCCAAATCTCCGGTCCGGCCCGAACCCCCAAATCTCCTGCCCGACCCGGCCCGAATTTTTGGCTCAGATTT